>CAUYUJ010016063.1:0-57500 GCA_963575745.1 Prorocentrum cordatum | reverse complement strand
AGTAGTAGTAGTAGTAGTAGTAGCAGTAATAGCAGTAGTAGCAGTAGCAGTAGCAGTAGCAGTAGTAGCAGCAGCAGCAGCAGTAGTAGTAGTGGTGTAGTAGTAGTAGTAGTAGTAGTAGTAGTAGTAGTAGTAGTAGTAATAGTAGTAGTAGTATGGGTATGAGTAGTAGTAGTAGTAGGTAGTAGTAGTAGTCGTAATAGTTAGTAGTCGTAGTAGTAGTAGTCGTAGTCGGAGTGGTAATAGTAGTAGTAGTAGTAGTAGTAGTAGTAGTAAGTAGTAGTAGTAGTAGTAGTAGTAGTAGTAGTAGTAGTAGTAGTAGTAGTAGTAGTAGTAGTAGTAGTAGTAGTAGTAGTAGTAGTAGTAGTAGTAGTAGTAGTAGTAGTAGTAGTAGTAGTAGTAGTAGTAGTAGTAGTAGTAGTAGTGGTAGTAGTAGTAGTAGTAGCAGTAGCAGTAGCAGTAGCAGTTGTAGTAGTAGTACTAGTAGTGGTACTGGTAGTGGTACTCTGTATTGTTTTTTACAATCAGGATGGGAGGGCCCGAAGCCCGCATGGACGTCCGCGCGCGATGCGCGCCGCGTCCCGTTCCTGCCACATATTTCGCACCGTCGGCGACAAGGCAAGCCATGCTGAGTGGAAAACTGGAGACTTTGTATAAATGTTTTGCAGTCAGGATGGGCGGGCCCAGATTGACGGCCGCGCGCGATGTGCGCCGCGTCCCATATGTGCGCCGCGTCCCATTCCTGCCACATATTTCGCACCGTCGGCGACAAGGCAGGCCATGCTGAGAGGAAAAAGCGAAGACGTTGTATTGATTGTTTACAGTCAGGGTGGGCGGGCCCAGATTGACTGCCGCGCGCGATGTGCGCCGCGTCCGATTCCTGCCACGCTCTTCACGTCGTCGACGACAAGAAAGACGATGTTGAGAAGAAAAACGGCCACTTTGTATTGATTTTTTACAGTCCCGATGGGAGGTCCCAGATTGGGCCGCTACCGGCCAGAATACGAGGTAGGTGGGGGTATATAATAATAAGGAACAAGGATGGGGGGTTGCGTGTGCGTGTGTGCGTGTGCGCGTGAGTGTGCGCGGGGTTTGGTGGGGTGGGGGGGAAGAGACAGAGAGAGAGAGAGAGAAAAAAAGAGAGAGAGAGAGAGAGAGTGAAAGAGAGAGAGAGAGAAAGAGAAAGCGAGAGAGAGAGAGAAGAGAGAGAGAGAGAGAAAGAGAGTATATATACACAAAAACACACAGAGAAATAAACATATAACGAATAAGGGAGAGGGAGGAACGGGGGGGGAAGAGAGAGAGAGAGAGAGAAAAAGAGAGAGAGAGAGAGAAAGAGAGAGAGAGAGAGAGAATCTATATATATATATATACTAGAACCACGCGCGCGCTTCGCGCGCGCTTGGGTTCTAGCATGCCCCAGCCCTTGACAAACTCACAGCTCCAAGTCAGTTCCCAGATAATGGAACATCAAACGACAAGTATCAAAACGTGGACCGAACAGATATGAATATCCGGCAATGATGCTTTGGTGACACCCATAGGTAGCCGATAGGTCGACACAGCATCACAAGGTCCCATAAACGTGACCTGGTGGCGAAGAGCTCCCCTTAAGAGTGACCTGCAGCGAAGGAGTCTCAACAAAGCGATAGGAATGCAGTCAGTGTAATGGCAGTGCAAGGCAACACATTGTCATGGAAACCATATGCGAGGGACATGCAACGCAAAGTATGGCCAGCAGAAGTGAACGAAGCAAATGCAAGGCAATGTGATGGAGTACAGTTCACGGCAAAGCATAGCAATGTGAGCAAATCCGCCGACCCTGTTGGCGTGTGCCTCTTCGAGTCGTCGTCTCCGTCAGTCGTCGTCTGCGTCGTCCCCTTTCCCTGCACCCTCCTCAAGCCTGTCAGCGAGAGAAAAACCTCGCAATGTCGTAATCGAATCGAAAGCAACCCCTGGCGGGGGGTCCGAGGGGGGGAGGTCCTGGGAGGGGGGGTCAGATATGCATCCCCCCCTGTGGGCCCCGGGGCTGCAAAAAGTACCAAAACAAATGGAAAGTGCCCCAAGAGGCCCCCGACACGGTCCAAGAGGGCCCCCAATCGCTAAACGATCGGTCCAAAACGCCGTCACGCTCCCAGACTGCCCAGGAGACCTCCAAGACGCCCAAAGAGGCCTCCAAAGGCACTCCCGAGAGAGCCCCAAGAGGCAACACTTATTGATGCTCCTTTGGGCGTTCTCGCCTTTTCCGCTTGCTCCCAGACGGCCGGACCCTCAAGATCGCCCCAACACGGCCCAAGAGGCGTCCCAAAGCGCTCCAAAACATCCCAAGAGAACCCCAAGACAGCCCAAAACGCCTCCAAGACGGCCCAAGAGGCCCCCAAGACGGCTCCAAAAATGCGCCTTGACGGGGAACCCGAACGGGACAGTTCGAGCCCTCGGCCCCGAGAAGCTCCCAGGCCCCAAGAGGTTCCCAAGAGGCCCCAAGAAGCCCACAAGAGGCCCCCAGGAAACCCCAAAAGGCTCCAAAGAGGCCCCCACGAGGCTCCCAAGAGACACCAAAATTCCTCCACAGAGGCCCCCGGGAGCCGTCCAAAGAGACCCCAAAAAGCATCCCTGAGGACTCGGGCCCACGTCAGCGTCGTCGTCGTGGCCGCCGCCACCGCCGCCGTCGTCGTCGTCGTCGTCTCCCTTCAGGGTCGGCGGCACCAGCCGTAAGGCCTTCGCAATATATGGCGAAACACAATGCAGAACACATGCACATGCGACGCAAAGCAGTGCCGTACACTACAATGCAATGCACTACAGAGAGCCGATCGACCCCCGTGAACCCAGGGAACTCAGAGATCCCACGGACGGGGAGCCCAAGGGAGGATTCCGAGGAATCCAGGTTGGGGATCGCAAGTGCCATCGGGCCGCTTTCGCAAGGAACAGGAGGGATGAGAGAGGAACGAGTGGGGAAGAGGGAAGAGGGCGGCGGGTGGAGGGAGGGAAGAGGAACGGGAGAAGGGAAAGGAGGGAGGCGGAATCGCATATTGTCCGCCGTCAATGTCGGTACGCTCTTCACATGGATCGTGTCCCCCAGGGAGCGTCACCTACGGCCCCAGAGCAAAAGCAGGTTTCACATGTCGTCCCCACGACAAATTTGGGACGACCCTCGCACGGATCGTGCCCCCCAGGGAGCCCATTTACCTGTGTGAGAATCACAATTCACATGGCACCCCTCCGCCCAGTTCGGCAGCCCTGAGTTCCACGTACGGTCCCGCGGGGAGGATTCGCATAACGTCCCCCCGCACATGTCGACTCGCACCTCAAACGGGTCGTGCCCCACAGAGAGTTCCACCGACGGCCCCAAGCAAGGTTCGCATGCAATCCACCCAAGTCGGCACACCACTAACATGGATCGTGGCTCACAGGGCGATCCACCTACGGCCCCATAGAGAAGGTTCGCATTGCGTTTTCCCGCCCATGTCGGCACATCTCTCACACGGATCGCGCCCCAGATGGAACCATCGACGGCTCCAACGGGAAGGATCGCATGGTCTCCCTTCGGATATTTCGGCACACTCCTGACGCGGATCGTACCACGTGGCTCCAAGACGCTGCAAGATGGCCTCCAAGATGGCTCGGGATAGCTCACCATGGTTCTAGCTGGCTCCCAACATGCTCCCAAACGGCCCCGAGAGGGACACGAGACGGATCCAAGAGCACTCGAAGCCACCGAACGACTCCCCAAGAGGCGAACACATATTGGAAACAAACAAACAATATATGATTGGTGCCTTCCTGCCTTGTTGCTTCTGATGGGAATTGGAGGCCTCAAGATCACCCCAAGATGGCCAAAGAGAGCCCCGAAAGGGGCCCAAGAGGTCTCCTTGACGGCACCGAAGAGGACCCCAAGAGGGGCCCAATGTGGCCCCAAAATGGCCCCAAGCGGCGGTGTTGAAGGCCCCCGGGGGGGGGGAAACACTGAAGGACCCCCGTCCGTTGACCAATGGCCTCCAAGATGGCCCCAAGGGGTCCCGCTCCAAGCTCTCCCTCATCATCAGGTGGTGGTGATGCTGGAGGGGGTAAGGATGGTGACTATGGTCATGGCCACGCTGCTGCTGATGGTAAGGAGGGGCGACTCGGCGCGAAACGTTTCGATGCCAATCGGTCGTCGCGCCAAGCAGCGACCTGTTAGCAACGAAACGTGCCGCACCAAGCTCTCCCACATTATCAGGTGGTGGTGCCATTACGCCCCGAATTGCAAACGACACATGCTGTGGGAACCTCCATCCTCACGTGGCACATCTCATTGGGGTCACGACGTGGTCAGCGAACGTGGTCAGAATTAAAACGAAATCCATACACAGCTGCTGATCCCATATACCCTATACCCAACTATGCAAACTACGGGGTGCAAACTATTTTGGACGCCCGAAATGGGTACGGAAAGAATGGGTACAATGCCCAACAACAAATGTTGTCCCAAACCAACAGCGGCCGCTGTTGGGCAGGCGGCCTTCTGTCTCAAATGGACACAGGCTGCGGCGAAACCGACAGCGGGTCCTGGTCAAAATGAACAAGAACTGCTGTTGGGCATTGTACCCATTCTTTCCGTAACCATTTCGTTCGCGCCGACCTATCGTGTCTGACTGGATTCGGTCGCTGTCCCGGCAGCGCGGCCGATGAGGTCACAACATGGACTCGTCAGGCCACTTGGTTCTGCGCTGTTGCGTCCTACTTCGGCAGACGGGCGTCCAGACCGTTACGTTCCGAATGGCGAACAACGCAAGTTGAACCCTCCACATCTACTCAGCAAACCTAATTGGGGTCAAAACGTGTCCAGCGAACGTGGCCGAAATCAACACGAACCCAGGTCACTCAAAATAATCCCTCAGGGTCTCTCCGGGCATACGTACGGGTGGTCGGGCAAAGCTTTGCAGATACCCAAGGCACACGCCTCCCCATCCCCCCCCCCTCTCACTCATTCTGCCCTCCCCCGCTCCTCTCCCTTCTGCTTCCCGGCCTCCCTCCCCTCGCTCTTAGCATCCTGACACACTGATGGACTTGAGAGGGCTGAGGGTGGGGGCGGGCAGCTGCCACCGGAGGGAGGTGCATCCGAGGTCCGCCTCTCGGCGGTGCGATGGGTTGAACGTCTATCGTGAAGACGTCTCGGAGGGCCTAGGGGGGAGGAGGAGGAGGAGGAGGAGGGGGAGGAGGAGGAGGAGGAGGAGGAGGAGGAGGAGGGGGAGGGGGTGAACGTCTATCGTGACGACGTCTCGACGTCTCGATGGGGTGAACGTCTATCGTGAAGACGTCGGTGCGTGGGTGCATCACCGCAGAAATGAGCCCGTTGCTTCACGCTGCGTGTCTGGTGCGGTAACGGCGTCGGTGGCGCACCGAGTCCGTGACGCACCGTCTCCGTGACATTGAGATCATGCGTTACGCAGTGCCGTCTTGGACCGAGTCCGTGACGCACCAACTCCGTGACGTTGATATTCGTGTTGCGACAGTGGAGCCCCAAACCGCTCGATCAGAGCGGGGGTGATTTCCCGAATCCCCGTCGAAGGATCTGGCCTTGTATACCGAAATATGGCCGACAATATGGCGCGCGGTCGGTCAACTATTAGATGCTGTCTTTCTCGTAGTCGCACAATCTCTAGAATTTCGCTGATGGCCGTCTCATCCTCAAAGATGGGCTTAGGTACCCTTCAGCCTATAGCGAGCTTGGCGGTCCCCCTCATCCTCCCCATCTCCGACAACTAAGCCCTCCCCAATCCTTATGTTGCTCCCATCGTACTTAAAGACCACATCCCAGAAATAATTTCGAGCACCCGGAAAAGTATCGAAAGAGTGTCGAAACAGTGTCGGACGAGTGTCTCCCAGGGCCCGACACGTGAAAGCCCTCGAGTTTCGGTACTCTTTTAGTGCTCGAAGTTCTTTCTGGTGATCAAGGCTAAGGTACGTTGGAACATCATAACCCAAGCCCCATCTTGAATTTTCGAACCACAGCTCTGCCCTCACTCTCAAACCTGACAGTCGGCGCAACAGCCTGACACGCCCGTGCGCGAGTGGCATGCAGGCAACTGTTGGAGCGCCTCTGTCGACGGCTTGAGGCTCTCCTGGGCCGTCTGGACGGCTGCTTGATTGCTCTCCGGGGCGATGTTGGGCCCCCCCAAATCGGCCCCGGCCCCGACACACACACACACACATCTGCGGTCAGCGTCCCAGCCCCGAGCCCCCCGGGCCTGGTCCAATGTTTATGTACGTCTCAATGTATATGTATATATATATATATATATGTACATGTATCTGAATGTGTATCTAAACATACTCAATGAAATAATGTACATATACATGTCTACACACATTTTTCATAGATGTATGTATATAATATTTTTGTTTATGCACAGTTAAGTAACATATATATATATATGTGTATGTATATACAGGTAGTAAGGCAGTGACGGGTGCGTCTTGGGGACATCTTTGGCGCTCTTGAGGCCATGCTTGCGGTCTTGGAGGCATCTCTGAAACCATTATGGGCCATCTTGGCCGTCTTGGAGGCCATCTAGGCCGTTTTGGACCGGGAACGGGGGGGCATGGAGCCTGGGTCCCGCCATGGAGAAATGGGGCCGGGCCCCCCCAGGGACCTGGAACCCCGGTTTTACATGTTATTTCTACATATATATATATATATATATATATATATATATAAATACATAAATACACGTATATAATTATATATACATACACACATACTTCCAGACTTCCCCGATTGCAAACGCGATCTGAAACGATGGTAACGTCGCCCGTAAACGTTGACGATGACAACGACGACCATCATCTCCGTGATGTCCTCCTGCTCCTCCTCCTCGTCCTCCTCCGTTGCCTTTCCTCTTTGTCACCCGGCAAGTTCTGGAAAACATTATTCCAAATCGTAAGCGGGAAGGCGAGGGCTTCGAAGTAAGGTTTGACTTCGGTTGCTCCCAAAAGTGGGCGCCTCGAAGGGATCTCTGAGAAACCGCTTGGGCCTCTGGGCCTTCTTGGCGGGTGCTGGGGTTCCCCGGGGGCTCGAGGCTCTGTTCACGCCCTGGGGAGGTGTACACAAGGGGGGTGCGTAGGCAACCCTAGGCCCTACCCTAGGCCCTGGGGTAGCCCAGGGTAGCCCCTATCATGGGCCCTCCTCCTCCCCCGCTTCCTCATCCTCCCAATCCTCCTCTACCCCCTCTTCCTCGTCAGGCCACGCCGAGCTGGCGGGCGAGCCGGCCGAACCCGAGAGCGACGACGACGATGACGACAACAGCGACGACGACCACGACGACGACTTGGATCTGTCGCGGGCGGCAGGTCTGGCGGTGGGCCTGGGCGCCACGACGGATGACCATGTACGTATACTCTATCCGGCGCGTGAGCTGCCAACTCCAACTCAGTGGAAGGATTTGGCCGCCAACTCCATCTTAGTGAACAGATTTGGCCGTCAACTCCGAGTTGACGAACCCCCTTGACGGCCTCCTTCCGAGATGACGAAGCCCTTGACGGCCTTTCTCCGGTTTGACGAACGCCCTTGACGGCCTCCCTCCAAGTTGACGAACCCCTTGTCGAACCCCCTTGACGGCCTCTCTCTGGGGTGACGAACCCCCGTGAAGCTTGACGGCCCCCCTCGCCGCTTCCTCCGTCTTGACGAACAACAGCGTCGGGGCCGAGCTGATGTTAAAAAACGACCTCGGTCTTGACGAACAAAGTGTCGGGGCCGAGTTGACGGCTCCTCTCGTCTTGACGAACGAAGCGTTGGAGCTGAGTTGACGATTGCTTTCGCCTGAGCGAACGTAGTCTTGGGGCCGACTTGACGACCGTTGTGGGCGCTTCTCTAGACATGCGCCGTCTCAGCCACTGGGTTGCACTCAAACGACGACGACGACGACGACGACGACGACGACGACGACGACGACCACGACCACGACCACGACCACGACGACTCTGGGGCCCTCCGGGGCGTGTCGGGGCTCCCCAGGGGGTTCCCCAGGGCGGGTCGGAGCCCCGTGGAGCGGATCGGCGCCCCCCGGGAAAGATCGTGGCGCCCTATAAGGCGGGTCGGGGCCCCCGGGCGGCACGAGGCAGGGCTGAACCTAAACGGTGTTTTTCGTTTTCGTTTTGTTTTCGTGTTCCCTCGCTTTTGTCTCGAATCCGCCTTTACCGCAAAACGAATCAAGTCAAAACGAAAACGGCCCACGAAATCCCCGAAAACACCGGGTAGGTCCAGTCCTGACACGAGGGGACCCATGGGGCGGCCAGAAGGTGTGACAGAAAGCGTTCGTGCCCCCTCCCCCGCACACCGACTGCTCAACCTTGTTTCGTTTGTCCCATCAGGGAGCGCCGATGCCGCATACGGCGACGTATGCAACGAGTGGCGACGAGTCCGACGACGAAGGCCCTGGCACGGTCAAGGAGACCCTCGCGACACTCTATGAGACCTCAAGCTCAATCCAACGAGGGCCTCTGGGCTTGGGCCCCGCGAATAATTCTCGGGCGAGCGGGAGGTTCCAAGGATACGCCCAAAGTAAACCTACGCAGGGGTAGGCCGTGGGAGTAAGCCTGGGTGCGGGCCCGAAGGGTAGGCCCAAGGGTGAGCCCTAGGGGTGAACCCCGGGGGAAGCCTGGAGCCTCGGAGTAAGCCCCGGGGGCAAGTCTAGAGGTAGGGCCCAGGCGCAGGCCTAGGGTCATGTCAGCCAGGTCGAGCAAGTCAGAGGCCCCCGTCTGCACCCACCCTCACTCCCACATGCATTGGGACACACATTGATATTGGGACTGGGCCGTCCAACGGCACTGCTCGGGCCCTCTTACTCTCTGGGTTTTTTTCTACGGGCTCGGTGGGGGAGACGGAGAGGACAAGCAAGCAAGGATATTGACCACGGCAGAAGACGGACGCATCCTCCAGAACACGCTCCATGGCTTGGATTTCGGGGCCTCGCGGAGGCCTCGTGGAGCCTCCAGGAGGCCCTCTCCTGTGCGCGAGGTGGGGGTGATGTCTGTTCGAGCGGGGCCTGGACGGCAGATCGGGCCCTCCCCCTGCTACTCCGCCTCCTTGTGTCGTGCCCCTCCCCCTCCTCCTCCTCCTGCTCTTTCTCCTCCTCCTCCTCCTCCTCCTCCTCCTCCACCTCCTCCCCGGCGATAATAACGCTCCCAGAAAGAATCTCTGGGAGCAGTATGGTTTGCGCCGTGTTGGGGCCCTCTTGGAGGGCTCTTGGCCCGTCTGTGAGCGAGCTGGAAGGGAAGCAAGGAGAGAAAGGGCAGCGGCTGAGCAGGGGTTACGCTTCCGATCTCGTCTTCGGCCTCCTCATTTCGCCCGCCCTCCCCCTCCTCCTCCTCCTCCTCCTGTTCCTCCTCCTCCTCCTCCGCCCTCCGTCTGTCTCTCTCTCTCTCTCGCTCTTTCTCAGCTACACCCTCCACCTCCTCCGTCCTCCTCGGACTGGCTGCGAAGATCATGTTTCAAGAATGCACTCAAAGAACATGATGGTCTGGTACGTGTGCAGTCCCTCTCGGAGGTCTTTCTTGGCCCATCTGTGGGCGATCTGGGGAGGAAGGGAAGAAGGAAGGAACGAAGTAAGTAAGGAAGGAAGGAAGGAGAGTGAGCATCGCCTGAGCGGAGGGTGCGTTTCCATATTCGTCCTCGGCCTCCTTATTCCTTCCCCTGTCCTCCTTTTCCGCCTTCTCCTCCTCCTCCTCCTCTTCCTCCTCCTCGTTTCTGTCGTCCGCACTCGCGTCCTTCATTGTCTTCCGAATTCTCGACCCCATCCCCTGCCTCCAATCTCAGCCTTCCCCTCCTCCTCCTCCTCGCCCTCCTCCTCCTCCTCCTCCTCCTCCTCCTCCTCCTCCTCTTCAGTATTGCCGCTGGGGTCAGGAAGGCGGACGCCCGCGTGCTGGCGGACCCGACGTGGGGGCTCAGGTTCTGGCCTACAGAAGGAGCTCGACCATAACAAACCGGCCACGAGGAACCCAGCCCTGAGACCCCCGGACGTCCGCTGATTCTTGGTGCGGGGACGTCGCGCTTTCGATGGCAAAACCAGCGAACCCCACGAGACCCAGAGCAGTTCCACCCCCATGTCGGCGCACCCCTCACGCGTCTCGTGGCCCCACAAGGTGCTCCACCCACACCCTGGAGGCCAGCAGGGTACAGCCGGGGCCTTGACCTAAGGAACCCAAAATAAGGAACGAGGCCCCTTTTTCCCATAAGTTAAACTTCGATTTCCGATCGAAAACATAAGGAAAACCTGAGGCAAGCTGCGAAACACTTACGGAACGCGGAGCCCCTCCCCAACGAAAAGGGTTCCTTCTTCAGGGCCCCGACTGTATCCCTTAGCATGGACTGCCTCCGAAGGCGCTGGAGAGAGAATTGGTCGCGATGCTGTCGGCAGTCCGAGGACCGTGCCGGAGGCGTCGGAGCACACGCTGCAACCTGACGTCATGGAGGCTGTCGGCGTGTTCGCGCCGCCGCGCAGGAGGCCTCGGAGGTCACGCTGCGCGGCGGCGGCGTGCTCTCGGAGCCCCTCGGCGCGCAGAGCTCCGTGGGGTACCGGGGCCGTCCGCTGGAGAGGCACCGGGAGCAGGTGAGCACCGGCGACGCGCCGGTCGGTGCTGAAGGCAACGGTGTGCCCTGGCGGAGCGCTGGTCTGGCCCGTGGTGGAGGTGAGCGCGAGCAGGTCGCTCAAGCGCCCTGGAGGTTCAGGATCGGCCTCTACTCTGCGCGGAGCGGGGCCGCACAGGCATCCCCCAGCGTGTCGCGAACTTCGAGAAGGCCGCTGCTGTGCGCGGGTCGCTGCCTGTCGCGGCCCGCCTGTGTCGTCGCCTTGTCCGTCGGCGCGGTGAGAACTCGAGGTGCTGCAGATGCACGTGGCGGAGAGCGCGGCGGCCTGTGACGGCGACGTCGACCGCGACATCCGTAGGCCTGGCCGGCTGGCGGAGAGGCGCCGACGCGGGCCTTCCCGGGCCCACGTCGGTTGTAGAGCGCAGAGCGGGCCTGGCCCTGCTTCGTGGCGTCCACGAGGCCCGCCCAGCCTGGCCATGAATGCTGCCTGCTCGGATCCAGGGCGAGGTCGACGATCCAGGCGGCGGGGCCTCGAAAACGGCGGTGGGCCGCTGCCTCCAGGCCACGGGTCGCCGCTGAGCCCGGTGAGCTGCTGTTGTCCCCGGCGACGAGGGCCCCGGTGATCCCTGCTGCAGGCGCTGGCTTCGCAGCGACGTGCACTTCGAGGTCACGCGCGTCCGAGGGGGCCGCGCCGCAGGGAGCCTCGGTGCGCGTGGAGCCCTGCGGGGCCAAGCGGCCCATCCCCGTCTCTAGCCAGAGGGGGAGGAGGGCAGATGGGGGAGGAGGAGGAGGAGGAGGAGGAGGAGGAGGAGGAGGAGGAGGAGGAAGAGGAGGAGAGGAGGAGAGGAGGGAGGAAGAGGAGGAGGAGGGAGGAGGGAAGAGGGAGGAGGAGGAGGGAGGAGGAGGAGGAGGATGAGGAGGGGCAGAGAGGCGACCAGGGACGGGCTGCGCCGTTTTGGGGGGCCCCCCGGCCTTTACACCCGTGGGAGCCCCCGGGGACAAGGAGGGAGAGGAGGAGGAGGAGGAGGAGGAGGAGGACGAGGAGGAAGAGGAGGAGGAAGAGGGGGAGGAGGAGGAGGAGAAGGAGGAGGAGGAGGAGGAGGAGGAGGAGGAGGAGGAAGAGGGAGGGAGGGTGGGATGGCCTGCCGGGTGGAAATAACAACGTCGGGTTGCTTTTTCCTCGGGAGGGGGGGTCCTGTCTCGGCCCGTGGCTGGTCTTCGGCCTTCCAGCCATGGTGGCAGAAAGCTCCTCTCGAACGGCCCCCCTTGAGGGTTTTTGGCAGGACAATCGGACTCTCGTCGCTTTTTTCTCTCCCTCAATGGCGCGCGATCGTCCTGAACCTTCTCCCTCTCGGACTGGCGGCGACAATTACGTCCCCGGAAGGCTCTCTAAGAACATGATGGTTGCTGCCGTGTTGGGGCCTCGTGGAGGCCTCTGTAGGGCCCTTCCAGAGAATCGAGGCTAGTGGCTATTTGGTTGGGCCGCCTTGGCACCTTTCCGCCTGTAAAGCCTTTTTGAATTGTCGAGGCTTGTTTGGAGTGCCGTCTTGAGGCCTATTCGGCCATCTTGGCCGCCTCTTCGGCCGTCTTGGCGCTTTGTTGGGGTGCTTTGGTGCAAGGTGGAGAGCGTCTGGGGCAGTGTTGGAGCCAAGGCCAGGGGAGCAGACGGCAACTGGAAAATGCTGGAGGATCATTTGGGAAGTCAGCTATGTCTAACTTTTGTGTGTGTCTCTATCGGAAAGCATTTGGGAGCCCTGTTGGGGCGTCTTGAAGGGCGCGGGGGCCGTCTCGAAACCAGCGTCGCCGTCTCTGTGACGTCTTGGAGCCCGCCGCTTGGCCCCCTGTAGGGCTCATGGCCGTGTTAAGGCTCATTTAGGGGGCTGCCTGGGGCCTTTTGGGCCATCTTGGCCGCCTCTTTGGCCGTCTTGGCGACTTCTTGGGGTGTGTGTTGGGCGATCTCGGACGTCTATTCGTCCGCCTGAGGGCGTCGCGAAGCGGAGCAGGCGGCAACGCGGAAATGATTGAAAAACCTTGGACAATTTAGATCATGTGACTATTGAGGCTCTCTCGGAGAACAGTTTGGAGCCCTCTTGGGGCGTCTGGGATGGTTCTTGGGCAGTCTCGAAACAATGGTGGGCGTGCTGGGGCAGTTTTGAAGCCCTCTGGGCCCCTATTTTGGGCCCGTTTCGCGTGTCCAGGCTCATTTGTGGGACCATCTGGGGGCCTGGCCTTCTGGGCCATCTTGGGCCGTCCTGGCGCCCTCGTGGGGTGTGCTGGAGTTCTCTTGGGCGCCTCTTGGGCCGTCTCGCAGCGTCTTGAAGCGGAGCAGGCGACGACGAGACATCCTTGAAAAACCAATTGGCAACTTAATGATTGTTGCCTACTGGGACTCTGTCAGAAAGCAGTTTGAAGCTCTCTTGGGGTGCCTGGGAGGCCTCGTGGGCCGTATCGAACCAGTGGTGGGCGTGCTGGGGGCGTGTGGAGGCCCCCTGGGCTCCCTGCAGTGCCCTTCCGGCAGGTCTAGGCTCGCTTGACTTCGGACACCCGAAGCTGTCAGGAATCCCTAAGGGCCCTGGAAAGTTTGGCGATAATGCCCAGGGCCGTGGCATCATTGAATCACGACGCCGTGTTTGGCAACACTTTGGTCTAGACGTAAGCGTTTTGGAGGTATCTTGAAAGCAATTATTGGGGTCTCCAGGGAGGCGTATTGAAGGCAATGTTTGGGCCTCTTGGGGGCTTCCTAAGGGCCTCTCGAACGGCTTTTGGGAGCCTCATGGGGGTTGTGGAAGTCTCTTAGGGCCTCTTGGGGTCTCTCGGGGCCTCCCGGGGGACTCCTGGGGCCAAGGCTCAAAATTTGAATCTCTGTCCTTCTCTGGGACCCCTCTTGAGCCTGTCGTGGGGATCTCTTGGGGCATCTTGGGGGCCTCGTGGGCCGTCTTGCGCCCTTTTTGGTCCGTCCTGGAGCTCTCTTGGGGCCTCCTGGGCCGGTCTGGACGCTGTGAAATGGGGCCGTCTTGGAGCTCTCGTGGGGCGCTTTCGGAGGCCCCGAAGGCCAGCCCAAGGCGAGGGCGTCTCGGAAGAGACTCGGGCGTTGTCCGAAGTACAAAGGTGGGCCACCCCCGGGGCCACGGGGCCAGGCTCTCACACAGATGTAAACTAGAACCATCGCGCGCGCTTCGCGCGCGCTCAAGTTCTAGCTAGGCTTGATAGGCTAACTAATGTAATATCATGTTAGTCGCTTCTTGCGTCCAGGGACTCCCTTGGAGGCCCTGCTCAAGCCACGGAATCATATAGAGGGGGAAGTGCGGAAACGCAGAAATCATTAATTTCCTTTAGGTGTTCAACGATTTGGGGCCCTCAATGGCTTCCTGGGTTCTTTTTTGGGAGGTGAGGGGGGTTTGAATTGTGGTCTGTTGTGCAAGAGTAGACCGGGGGCCAAACTTGGAAAAAAACAGAATTGTGGGATTTCCATGCTTTTCCAGTTCCTCGGCGCTGTTCGGCACTGTCTTTTGTTTGTGCCTCGCTGGTTTTGTTAGCCGGGCCCCTCAGGGGTGTGGGATCTTCCGGACCCCCTGGCGCTTCTGGAGGCCTCCTGGAGGCCTGGAGAGCCGCCGGAAGGGTGTCTCGGGCTGCGCGGGAGCGTGTTGGGCCGTTCTTTACGTTCTGGGGGCTCCTTGAGGTCGTCATGGGCTGTCCTTCGGCGTCTTGGGGTCTTCCCCCCGGGAAGCCAGGAGGCGCGATACCGGCCATATGTCAGGGGATGTGTGGGACCCTCGAGTAGGAGTCCCACTCTGAAAAAAATGGAATTCTGGGAATTTCGATTCTTTTTTACTTGTTTTTTTTTAAGAAGGAAAAAAACATCCTCGATCTTCGAGAGTTGGAAGCGGGAAAACGTGAGAAGGCGAAACACGTTAGAAAAACCATTGGAAATCAACGAGTTTACCCTCTTTGGGCTCTCTCGGGACGGCTCTCGCAGCTCTCTTGGGCTGTTCGTGGAGCCTCGTCGGGGTCTCGTTGGGGCCTCTCAGGGATCGGGGGTGTGTTGGGGGCCTCTGAGGGTCCCGGAGGCCTCTCGGAGGTCTCTGGAAGCCTCCTGCTCCCGCTCTTTTTTTTTGTTGCGCGCTCGCGCAGACCGGTCTGGTAATAATTGAGCCTCAGGCGCCGACTGGAGCCCAGCCATAAAAATGTGAATGCGTCTGTTTTTTTTTTTCCCCCAACCACAACGCCACCAAGCCCCTCCAACACTACAGTCCATCAGTGCCCAACTGCTGGAAGCCGTTGCCCATGGCTCCTCCACCGGAGAAGCACCGGCAAACAAGCGTGAGCCAAGTGCGCGCAAATGTCGTGAATTCATGCAGGCACCTTGGGCACCTCCCTTCGGGTTGTGTCGCCTAGGTGTTCTGTCCAGACACAAAATGGAGGCAAGGAGAAGACCACCCACCTTATGTGGGAAAGCGAACAGGAAGGGAAAGGGGGGGAGCGAGGGGAGGGGAGCCTTGCCTCCTCTAGCGTCCGGCGGCCTACCAGGAGAAGGATCGACATAACTCCGGAGGCTTGGTCTGCTCCACGGCTCAAACTCGACGATGGATCTCACCGCCGGCAGGCGCCGTCGGCGAAAGAGAGCGGTCTTGCCCACCGAGCGCAACGAGCCCCCGCCACTCCGTCCACCCCGCTCCCCCTCTGCATTTATTACATCACGCCTACAGGGCGCCTCCGCCGTCCGCGGCCCTCCCCCCCTTCCTCCTGACCATTCGCCAAGCCAGCATTGCAGCCTGACGCGCATTGGCGAGAACGGCACACATACTGGGGCGTCGAACAGATCCCTCGCTGAATAATCGAACGCCAACAGCGAAACACTTCATAGCCAAAACAACACTCTGCATACGTCAAGGCCAAGCATGGACCGCTACCCCGCACACGTACCGCAACTGGTGCATGACATCGTATTGCTCCCATGCACTGTGCCGATCGTGGTACCACCCCCCTTCTGGTTTGTACGTGTGTAATTCGATGTAAAGCTCATCAATGAGCCGAATGTCGTGATTCACTAAAGTTGCAAGCCAACCCCACTCCATGGTGGCACTATGGCTAGCGCCTGCATGCTCATCGTCAACGTCGAACACGACAACAACGAAATCATCTGGCGAAACATTGTGACTCAGGTATGTGATTAGGTCGGACGCATCACATGACGCGACCTTCACGAAACCTTGAACCCACTCCACATTACCGCTCGCATTATAATGCGATGGCACATTCATGCCCTGCGAGTCAGGCTCGAAGAGTACCACTCGATCGAACTCAAAGTATGGGCGGTACATGTCCATGAGAACTTTGGGTGCACGGAAGAAGCCATTAGCACCAGCAACTATTAGTATTTTCCGCTCGTTGGCGATCGCATTCATATCAAATCCAGCGAGGGAAGGTAATGGACGATAAGCAGTAAAATCCCTAGAAAGTGCAAACTCGTGATGCCATAGATTTCGCCCGCCTGGAAGAAGATCCTCCAATTCTGACGCCAAGGCGTGATATTGAGCCAGTCCTCCTCGGCAAAGCGTGTTGCTTGGCTTCGGAAACATGTAACAATATTCCTGCCCCTTTCTTTTCGGCTGTGTAAGCAAGTGAGGCCTTGGTGCCAGGCGATTCTTGCCATAATAAACTTCCATCCAATAGTGGTGCTGCCGAACAATGTCGAGCATGCTCGGCACGTCGGGATACTCCTTTGTGAGACCACTCCGCATTTTCCATGCAATCGACGCTGCGGCCAAACGGTTACACGCTTCTGTCACATGTTTCACGTCTCTGTCACATGTGGCCCCAAGGCCGTTCCCACAACGCGCATACTCGTACACATCTCGCACTCTCGACGATGGTTGGTTCTTTATATCAATCCATTGTTTGTCGATGGGCCATTTCACCAATTTCTTAAGCCACCCTTCGAGCCGACAATTCTTGCTCAGCCCCTCATTCAACATCTGCGCGCTCAGCTGAAACTCTTTGACATTATGTGGCTCGGCACGGAGCCCGATTACATCGATCGTGGTCTCGGCCCATTCCGCCATTGTTTGATAATCACTGGACTGGGAGTCTCCACGCAAATGTTGACGATTGCACACTGGGTGATCGCCAAGCGGCTCCAACGTTCTTCTTGCGTACATGCACTCTGGCACTAGTGCATCCTCCTCCGCTCTTGTTTTGTAACTCGAGTTGGACACTTCTGCCGCGACATTCCGGATTGCAATTGAATCACTGATGCCAGCGCCTGTTTGGCAATCTGGCAATGAGGAGCCAAATCTGTCAGGTGCAGCAATGAATAAATCAAACACGCTCCTGGCAAAATCTTGCGCGCTCTTGTTAGAATGCGGTGTAGAAACCCACTGTACCAGAAGTGGCCCTGATCCGAGTCCATTCCTGACGCGTAAGAGAACCTTCTGACCCCAGAATCCTTCTGGCCCGCCATAGCCCACAAGCCATTCGTCTGCCCAGTAGTAGCCAGCAAACCCTCGGCCAGACCATTCTATCCCATTTGCAGTGAAATCTGTTACTGGGGCATTGTTCAGGAAACTCGGAATCGCGGCGGGAAATCTATGGCGCAATTGATCCATAACTACTTCTTGCACTCCGCGAATCGACAGAAATCCAACGGTACGGGCGGCTTCACCAAGAAGAAACATATCCGCGGCAATCGAACAAAGACCAATCCCCGCCCGCAAATTGATCTCATAAACTCGCGTTGAAACACTCTGGGAACAAGCAGGCAGTGTCTCAGACTGATAATACGTTCGATTCGAAATGCCGAGTGGATCGAACAAATACCGGCGAGCTGCATCGGGGAAGCTCCAGCCTGTTGCAACTTCGACAGCACGCTCTACGATTGCCCACTGCATGTTGGAATATTGAAATCGGGAGCCCAGAACAAATGCGGGGCTTACCTTGCGAAGTGCCTCTTCACATATACGGCGCGCTGGCATGATTCGTTTTTTCACCCAGTCAGGCGTCCAGTGCCAGTAGGGTAAGCCACCCACGCCTGCCATGACATGCCGCAACGTCAATCGCTGCAGTACTGAATGGTTCTCCACTTTCTGTAATTGAAGAAACTCAACAATTGGCTCATCGAGCCCTGGGAGTTTGCCGATTTCCACGAGTCGTAACACCAGGAGGGCCGTGGCAAACTTCCCGGCACAACGCATCCACATGCTTCTGTTCGCAACTTCTGGGCCAACTGCGAACCTCTGCGTCTGGTGTGATGCGTCGCTTTGGCTCAACAGAACTAAACTTGGACCAGGGTCTGACCCACGCTCAGCAAAAACACACCTACCATGCGCTTCTGGCCAAAATGCTTTTGGTAACATGTTCTCGGCCAGGGGGCTGATCAGGCTGGCAGCTGGCCCAGCTGGCGAAATTTCCCTCGCCCTAACTGACCATTTTATCAATGTCTTCAAAACCAAATCAATTCTCGAAGTATGAACAGCTGCAACACCAAATTCAACACAAGATTGCAAATCGCTTTGCCAAGAGTTCAGATCTCGGTAATGTGATATATGAATTGCATGAGCCTCTCCATCGAGCTCGTGAACGGCCAAATCACAAATTATGTCAACCTGTCCAACAAACTGGAAGAAACGAGAACTAGCTGCCAATTCAGAAGGTGTCAAGAATATCTGAAGTTTCCCGTTCTGAGAGGCTGTACTGCTTGTGAGAATGCGACTGAGTGTCTCAATATTGTTTCGCTTGCCCCCCCCCCCGGGCGCGGGTACCCCGAGACTGAATGTGAAAGGCAGCGTTGAAGACCCGAACCAATCTTCAAAATCCGCCGGCCCCCTTGTGGGGCCACCAGGCTGTACGCGCGGGTTCGCAGTTTCCTGTACCAGTTGTAGCTTGTAGTTTCCAGTGTTACAGTTCTGCTTCTTGCTGGTTACTGTAACTAGTTGATTGACCGCGCGAGGGGGGGGGAGGCCCAAACAAGATTTTTAGCGTCTCCTGGGCGCGTTGTCTGAATTGCTGGGGGGGCTCGAAATCGACACCCCTCACGCAGATCCGCGGGGTCAGGGTCCAAAACACATGGGATTTGCCACATTTCTGAAATTCGGTGCCACCCCTCACGCAGATCCGCGGGGTCAGGGTCCAAAAACACATGGGATTTGCCACATTTCTGAAATTCGGTGCCACCCCTCACGCAGATCCGCGGGGTCAGGGTCCAAAAACACATGGGATTTGCCACATTTCTGAAATTCGGTGCCACCCCTCACGCAGATCCGCGGGGTCAGGGTCCAAAAACACATGGGATTTGCCACATTTCTGAAATTCGGTGCCACCCCTCACGCAGATCCGCGGGGTCAGGGTCCAAAAACACAGGGGATTTGCCACATTTCTGAAATTCGGTGCCACCCCTCACGCAGATCCGCGGGGTCAGGGTCCAAAAACACAAGGGATTTGCCACATTTCTGAAATTCGGTGCCACCCTCACGCACATCCATCGCAAGGCGTGGTAACCCAAACTGCGAGAACTCCCTCGGCCCTTTAATCGCAAGGTGTGGTAACCAAGCCCGTAAACCATACACGTCTTACCAATCGCCAGGTGTGGTAACCCCTCTTGTGATCAGTTGGTTTTGCTGATTGCGAATCGGCTTCGCATGAAGTTTCGATACTGCTTCACGACAGCGCCAAGGCCTCATGACTTAGCTCTTCCATGGCCCATTCTCCGAGAGAGGGGGCCGGCGGCAGGGGGCGAAGCCCTTACGGATAATCTGCGGGATTGGTTTGGTTTGGAAAAGCAAACACCCGTAATGAAGTAAGCGTATCATCTGCACGTCGCTCAGGATATTTTCGATACAACAACTCGTGCAGAATAGTAACCTGTCTCCGCTGCAATTCCCAAGAACTTGCTTTCAAATCAAAAATGATAGGGATACCTGGAAACGCATCAAAGAAATCTTCAACCGTATTAATTATTTGGCGCTCGCAAGCCTGAAGGCCAACCAGTTCCGAAGATGGTACCCCAATTGACAAGAAGAATTGTTCAAACGTTTCACACGTTGGTGATAACTCCACCTGTTCAAAACTAACGTCCATCAAATCTTGCGCCCGCTTTGGGAAGCCAGAATTTGCAATCCATTCAGTCGAGCTGTGGGCACCAACAAGCTTATCATCTTGCGTGAGGCTCAAATCGACTCCGAGACTGGTCGCACCATTCTGTAATGACCGTTGCGCTGCAAGGACAGAGTTGGGAGGCCCCAGATAGATACCAGCGTCGTAAGCGATAAGTTGTGTAAATGTGGCAAGACGTTTCTTCAAATATCGTATTTCATCAGCACGTACGTCCTGCTGATCCAGCGGCTGCGGTTCATCCTGAACGCGCGCATGCTTATCCAGAAACTGGTCGGAGAGCGGATTCGGCTGCAGCCCGTCCGTGCATGAAAGCTCGAGGTACATTGCACACATTGATGCGGCACTGATAATGGCAAAAGCAGTGCCACCAGCTCCGCAGACCCATGCCTCAATGCCCGAACGCTGATTACTTTCAAACAGCATTCAGATGTTGCACTGCCTTGTATGAAACAAAATTTGCAAACGAAATCAATGCGTAGAATCAAAACCGCTTCGCCTGAAACAAAATGGCTTGAGCCAAAATGGCTACGGATCCTCCTGCTCCCGCTCTTGGGCCCATCTTGGGCCTGTTCTGGGGTGGTCTGGGGATGTCCTGGGCGCCACTTCGGCAATATTGGAGCCTTCTTGGCCCGTCTTGGGGCCGTCCTGAGGATCTCTTGGGTGGTCTTGGGAGCCTCTTCGGCGCTTTTGGACCATTGGAAGCTCGAAAACGCGAGAAGCCATCTTGGACCATGGAAAAACAAATGAACATCTACGATTTGGGCCTCTTCGGGCCGTCCCGTGACACCTATCAGACCTCTCTTGGGCTCTCTTGGAGGGCACCTGTGAGCCAAGAGAGCCGTCGGAAGGCTGACTTGGGCTGCTCGGGAGCGTATTGGACCATTCTTTCGAATTCTGAGGGCTTCTGGGAGGCGTTTTGGGCCCTCCTGGGACGCTGTGGAGGCTCCCCGGAAAGGCCGGGGGAGCGGTACCAGGAGCGTCACCGAGATGTGGCGGGGAGGGACCCGGGGCCAGGGGGGGCGGAAAATATTTGCATTATACAGAACCGCGCGCGCACGTCGCGCGCGCTTGGGTTCTAGCGCATGCCATGGCGTTGTGAGCTGCGCGTGCTTTTCGGACAGGCTCATTCCATGCCTTGCCCTACCTCGTCCTCCAATATTCCTTATACGTCCTTCCTCGTTAACCCTCCAGACTCTCTCGGTTGTCCTCGCTTTTCGTTTCTCGTCTTGCTTGGGATTATATGGTCCAGGGTTTGGGCCCCCCCCCCCCAATGCTGATGCCATTGGGCCCCCCCCCCCGCGCGATGGTCCCCCCCGCCCCCCCCTGTGGGCGTGGCGTGGTGCTGCGCTGCGGTTCCCCCCCCCCCCTGTGGATGTGGTGTGGTGCTGTGGTGGTTCAGAGGTGGGCGTGGCGTGGTGTTGCACTGCGGTGCCCCCCTCCCCCCCCCTGTGGATGTGGTGTGGTGCTGTGGTGGTTCAGAGGTCGTCGTCGTCGTCGTCGTCGTCGTCGTCGTCGTCGTCGTCCTCGTCGTCGTCGTCGTCCGTCGTCGTCGTCGTCGTCGTCGTATCGTCGTCGTCGTCCCGTCGTCGTCGTCGTCATCGTCGTCGTCGCCGCCGCCGCCGGCGTCGTCGCCGCCGCAGCCGTCGTTGTCGTCGTCGTCGTCGTCGTCTTCGTCGTCGTCGCCGTCGTCGCCGTCGTCGCCGTCGTCGCAGCCGTCGTCGTCGTCGTCGTCGTCGTCGTCGTCGTCGTCGTCGTCGTCGTCTCTGGGACCATACCATCTGGGGGGGGGGGCCCGAGGAATCCTGGGACCATACCATCTGGGGGGGGGGGGGCCCGTGGGCCCTCGACCCTGGATCATATATGCGGGGGCTTCGAGCTGTTCAGGGCCGGCGTGGGAAGATATTCAATATGAAGTGGGCTGGTTTGAAAAGTACGGGTCTCTTGTGGATCTTCCTGTTGGGGCTGCCTTGAAGGCCTTGGGGCCCGCTTGGGTCCCTCTTGGGCTCTTCTTCGAAGTTGTGGGGCCGTCTCGAGCCTCGGCACCATGTGAAGCTCTCCCGAAGCCATCCGAAGGAGACGAGCGTGAGATTTACTGAACATGGGAAAACCTGAATGGCTTTTGCGTTTGTGGCTCTCTGGGGTCATTTGGGAGGGCCTTTGGGAGTTCCACTGGGGCATCTTGTGGCCCCTGGGGGCCGCCTTGAAACATCTTGGAGCGTTTTGGACCACTAAGGGGCCATCTTGGCGGCCAGCGGGCGTCGCTTGTTCTGAGTAAGTGCCTGGGATGCAGCGGCCAGCGCTGTACATGAGCTGCTACCTTGGGCTGCAGCTCGCTGGATTCTGCTGCGTGAAAGGCGCTGCTACCCTGGGCTGCAGCGCAATGCAATTGAATACCCGGGCATTACCTATCCCACACGGCACTTGAACGAAAGATGGACATGCTTGGTTTGCGCATGAATTTCTGTCCTGGGTCCTGAATGGATGACCATCGAACCCAAATCCAAAATTCCCAGATTCCTTGGTGCCTTCGAAAGCTCCGCGAAACCGTTAAGAAGCCGGGAGGCGCGGTACCCGCCAGATGTCAGGGGATGTGTAGGACCCCCGAGTAGGAGTCCCACTTTGCTGAAAAAAGGGAATTCTGGGAATTCCCTTTTGTTCCAAAATCCTCAATCTTTGAAGATTGGAAGCGGGAACACGTGGGAAGGCGAAAAACATTGGAAAAAAGCAAGGGGAATTAACGATGTTGCCCTCTTTGGGCTCTCGGGGCGGCTCTCGTAGCTCTCTCGGGCTGTTCTTGGAGCCTCGTCGGGGTCTCGTTGGGGCCTCTCAGGGATCGGGGGTGTGTTGGAAGCCTCTGGGGGGTCCTGGAGGCCTCTCGGAGGTCTCTGGAAGCCTCCTGCTCCCGCTCTTGGGCCCATCTTGGGCCTGTTCTGGGGCGGTCTGGGGCTATGCTGGGCGCCTCTTCGGCAATCTTGAAGCCTTCTTGGCCCGTGTCGGGGCCGTCCTGAGGGTCTCTTGGGTGGTTGTGTGGCGGTCTTGGGAGGCTCTTCGGCGCTCTTGGACACTGGAAGCTCGAAAACGCGAGAAGTCCCAAACTTTTTTATATAAAAAATTACCATCTACGATTTGGGCCTCTTCGGGCCGTCCCGTGACACCTATCAGACCCCTCATGGGGTCTCTTGGAGGTCACCTGGGAGCCTCGAGAGCCGTCGGAAGGCTGTATTGGGCTGCTTGGGAGCATCTTGGGCCATCCACTCGCATTCTGGGGGCTCCTGGGGGGCGTCTTAGGCCTTCCTGGAGCGCTGTGGAGGCTCCCCGGAAAAGGCTGGGGAAGCGGTACCGGGAGCGTCCCCGAGATGTGGCGGGGAGGTGTGGGACCGGGGGGCGGTATTTTTATATATATATATATATATATATATATATATATATATATATATATATATATATATATATATATATAATATATATATATATATATATATATATATATATATATATACTAGAACCACGCGCGCGCGCTCCGCGCGCGCTTAGGTTCTAGCGCAGTCCTAGCCAACCTCATAAGATCGGATGAGGATGGACATCATCTGGCAAGGGTCACCATATGGGAGCGCACTTCCTGGTGGGGAGACGCTGAATAAGCGCTCCAGGAAGTTCCGCAAGGCGTCCAGAAGAAGGACACAGGGCAGGCTCAGGCGGATGCCCGAGAACCCTTGAGAGCCTGGCAAGACCATGCTGGGAGTATTGGTGGATGCTTTTGGGGGACGTTTTTTTTTGGGGGGGGGGAAAAAAGAAAGATTTCGCAAGAACGCAAGCGCAAACTGAATTGGAAGAGAACCAAAGTCGCCTAACCATACCTTATTTTCTGCCCCCGGGCAGAAATGTGGGAACCGTGTCCCCAAAGGAAGAAATGAAGCGAAGCTTCCTCGCGCCCATAGTTGCTTCCAACGCCGAAAGCTAAAAGCAGAGGGTAGAGAAATGGAGCGAAGCTTCCTCGCGTCCAGCGGAACTTCAAGCTCAAAGTAATTATAAAACGAGGGGGATGGCCAGGCTCCCGTGGGCCCCCAGAACATTGGGCTCCGTTTTGCGCTCCAGGCGGCGCCACAGCACCGCTTCCCTCGGATGTGCCCCCAAAGTTCTTCTTGGGGCCCCGGGCCAGAAGATTCAGCTACGGGCGGCGCTTGCTTTGAGCGGCCCTAAACCCTAAATCTCTAATCTCTATTATTAATAAACCCTAAATCCTTCCAAACCGGCCGCTATGTAAACCGGCCTCCGTCCTATGCAAAAAATACGATTTCCTGATCATGCGCTCCCTACTTGCTCTGAAAACGATGTTTTTTACAATGGATCGTGGCCGGCTCTATAAACGAACCCCCTCCATCCTATGCAAAAAACACTATATCCTGATCATGCGCATCGCATATATCAGAAAACCTCATTTTTTACAACACATTCTGCCCGACCCGGCTCGCGTCCGGGACCGCGGGCCCGGAAGTGTACCGGAGCTCTCTCTTGTAAAAAATACTATAACCTTAAAATCCTGCTCTTGCAAGATGTGTCCATGTCCATATTCCATTGCAAAAAAATACGACAAAAAGCACACGCGCGTCGCGGGCGTGGAAGTGTACCGGAGCTTTCTCTTGTAAAACATACTATAATCTTAAAATCCTGCTCTTGCAAGATGTGTCCATGTTCATATTCTACTGCAAAAAAACGACAAAGTGCACACGCGCGCGGCCGCCCCGTATGCGTCCGGTGTTGTCCCGCTCGCCCGACCCGACCCGCCCGTGAGGCTCCGCCCGATTAGAATATTCAACAGGGGCTTTCGTCTTGAATCCTTCTTTGTGTTTTGACAAGGGTCATGTCTGGTGGGGCAGTTGTATTTACTATAATCGTTGTGGCCATGAGTGTGCAACGGATATTCGTGTATTCATCCTATTGCGGTTACTCTTTCGCTGCCTGTTGGGCTATGTTTACCATAATCGGTGTGGCCATACGTGTGCAACGGACATTCGAGTATTCATATTATTGTGGTTTCTCTTTTTGTTTTTTGTGCTATGGCTTGTCATGTATGGTGAGATATGTTATTACGATGTCATTTTGCAGTGCATGCCCGGTTGTGTGTGCATCATTCCGTCTAACAGCATCCGGTAATTTTATTCAGTGTCGCGTTTCGGTGCGAGGGCAAGGCGGGCAAGGGTTTTTCTGGCGGGCATGCATAATTTATTTGATCGGTGTGGTTATTCTTGTGCCACGGGCATCTGAGTAGTCATTCCATCGCGATTACTTTTTGGTAGTGTCTCGTCTGCTTTGTTGTGGGCGTTTCTATATTCAGTTGTGTTGTTGCTGCGATTTGTTTACTGAGTGTATGTCTGCAGCCTTCTCTCAGCGGGGCTATCGTGACCCGCCGGGGCAAGCTTCCATGGGGACCAGGGCCCGCTCTGCGACCCGCACCCCGGCGGGTGCCAGGGCTCGCTCGCAGAGCCGCCCTGCGGCGGCCTATGATTCTCAGCTCATGCTTCGTGATTATCTTGCCAGCAAACAATTTGTGTCCAGGTTCCAGAACAGCTGGCCTATGGATATCACAGAGGACGATGTCGTCTATTACGTGCAGCGTGCGTGCACTTTGAATAAATTTGCGGCGGCGCCTGGCATCCTATCCGATGCGAAAGAGAGCCTGGAGCCGTGGCTCACACCTGTCATCGCTTGGCGTGAGGGTGTCTACATGGACATGCGGCGCTATTGGAGTTGCATTTCACCTTTGAATATTTTGAATTTCGTGTTATTGGCTATTCAGTCTCGCTGGGCGTTTATGGTAGCCTGGGTATGGGTACCGTTGGTTATGGACTATGCTCGTCCTCATGCTTCTGCTGGGGAAATTCTTCAGGGTGTTCTTGGCTATGTGCGCGAGCACGGTCCGCTCTCTTGGCAGTCGGCTGTCAACCTATTGTGCCGAGAGCTACCTCCTCGCCGCCTTGCTATTATTGAAACTCACTGTGTGGATGCGCGCCCACCAAGATGATCATCGTTCCGAGACAGCTGTTTTTTGGAGTGTCTTTCGTGACTTTTGTGTCGTCGGACCTCCGAATGCGGGCTGCTATGCGCTTGACATAAATTGATTTGCTATGAGGGCCTAGCAGTAGTTTTCCGCGCATGGGCCCTGTGTTTTGCTTATCTATTCTCGTACTCCCACCCGCCCGGCCGATGCATCCAGTTTTATTCAATCTTCTGCCTTCTGGCCGCGCCCGGTGGTTTGAACTATCGTGGGGTATCCTGTGGTCTGCTGGGTTCTTGGCCGGCCTTGCATTTTCGGCGCCTAATAGGCGCCCCGAGGCGTACGACCGCTGCCACTGCGGGAGTCGAAAAGAGCGAGTGTGTGTTGTGCGGCAACATTGACTGCGCATCAAGTTCACGCGGGTGCTGTATGCTATTTCGTATGCGATTATGTCCTGCAGGTGTTATTCTCGGCAATTGGATACTGTGGCTCTGGAGCAATAGAGGTCTTACACATTGTGCTATGTGATCATCGTCTGCGTGCGCGCGCGTGTGTGTGTGTGTGTGTTTCCACGTATTGGAGCCACGTCTGCAGGAGTACGTCTGCCTCAGCATGTGGCTTAGGTTTCCAATACAACAAGGGCCTCATAGCCGACGCCGCCATGCCCGCGTAACGGTTCTTCATGCACAGCAAGATATTATATTGGGCGGTGATACAAATGTCCATCTGCGTGCTATGTTATGCTATGTTACATCACAGGTTCCCCACTTAATAGGGGAACCCATGCTTTACCATGCTGAGCTATTCTATGTTGTTACCTATGTTATGGCATGCTACACCATAGGTAGATGACGACGACGTCGGTCCTCGATTCGTTCCAGTCCCTGGAGTGCCCCGGGGGTGCGACGACGACGACGACGTCGGCCCTCGAAGCGGACGTTGACGAAGTGCTTCCACGTGATAGGCCCAAAGATGTCCACGTATTGGAGCCACGCCTGCAGGAATATGCCTGCCTCAGCATGTGGCTCGGGTTTCCAGTACAACAAGTGCCTCATAGCCGACGCTGCCATGCCCGCGTAACGGTTGGTCATGCACAGCAAGATATAGTTCAGGACATTGAGCGGTGATACAAATGTCCAACTGCTATGTTGTTTATGCTATTCTGCGCTATTCTATGTCGTTTGTGCTATTAATTGCATATTTTATGTCCAATTGAGCTATTCTATGTTGTTTATGCTATTCTATGCTATGCTACACCATAGGTACAACGACGACGACGACGGTCCTCGATTCGTTCCAGTCCCTGGAGTGCCCCAGGGGTGCGACGACGACGACGACGTCGGCCCTCGAAGCGGACGTTGACGAAATGCTTCCACGTGATGGGTTCATAGATGTCCACGTATTGGAGCCACGTCTGCCGGACTATGCCTGCCTCAGCATGTGGGTAGGGTTTCCAATATAACAAGGGCACCGCCGCCGTGCCCGCGTAACAGCTCTTCATGCACAGCAAGATATAGTTCAGGACATTGAGCGGTGATACAAATGTCCGACTGCTATGTTGTTTATGCTATTCTGTGCTTTTCTATGTCGTTTGTGCTATTAATTGCATATTTTATGTCCAATTGAGCTATTCTATGTTGTTTATGCTATTTTATGCTATGCTACACCATAGGTACGACGACGACGACGACGGTCCTCGATTCGTTCCAGTCCCTGGAGTGCCCCAGGGGTGCGACGACGACGACGACGTCGGCCCTCGAAGCGGACGTTGACGAAGTGCTTCCACGTGATGGGTTCATAGATGTCCACGTATTGGAGCCACGTCTGCCGGACTATACCTGTCTCAGCATGTGGGTAGGGTTTCCAATACAACAAGGGCACCGCCGCCGTGCCCGCGTAACAGCTCTTCATGCACAGCAATATATAGTTCAGGACATTGAGCGGTGATACAAATGTCCAACTGCGGCACCCTTCGGGAACGTTCGGGAATAGCACTTATAGATGCGATCCCTGTCATCGTCGCTGCGCGCAGGGTCTCGATGAAGTGGTTCAGAGTGATGCACTGTTTAATAGCCCGCTGGACCATCCCCTTGTCGTTTTCCATAGCCCATGGGCCGCTTATATGGGCAACAAATGGAGATATATCTTTTGAACCACAAGCTATACATGAATATATGGGCAACAAATGGAGATATGCTTTTCCAAACTATGCGACACCATTGGTTCTTCACTTAGTGGGGACCCTTGCCAAGGTTATCTACTCTGTGTTTCCGGTTTGTTGTGATATGGTTCACCATGGGTTCAGTTGGTGCGGAACCTATGCTTAGCCTGTTCTATGCTGTGCTAGGCTACGCTGCGCTATTCTACACTCCTGCCATGCTGTGCTATGCTATGCTATGCTCTGCTACACCACGGGTTCCCCACTTTGTGGGGAACCTGTGCTTTGCCATGTTGTTTCTATCCTATGCTATGCTATGCTGTGCTACACCATGTGTTCCCCACTTGGTGGGCAACCTATGCTTTCTTGCTTTCCTGGTATGTTATGCTCTGCTCTGTGATGCACCACAGGTTCCACTTTGTTGGGAACCTATGCTTTGCCATGCTTTGCTATGCCATGCTATGCTATGCCATGCTATGTTACACCACAGGTTCCACACTTATTGGGGAACCTATGCTTTGCCATTTTGCTATGCTAATGCTCTGCTACGCTGTGCTACACTGTAGGTTCCCCACTTAGTGGGGAACCCATGCTTTGCCACGCTGTGCCATGCTGTGCCATGCTATGCTACATTATAGGTTCATTTAGGTGGGAACCCCTTTGCCATTCTGCTATTATGCTATGCTATGCTACGCTATGCTACACTAAAGCTTCTCCTCTTAGTGGGCAATCTGTGGTCCGCCATGCTGTGCTATGCTATTCTGCGCTGCGCCATGCTGATCATAGGTTCCCCACTTAATGAGGAACCTGTGCATGCATGGCTATGCACTGCATTCGCTTGTTTTTTGTGGTGTTTTCTGTTATATTCTATGCTACACCATAGCCCTGTTGGGATCCATTGCTTCGCACTGCTGAGTTCCGGGCTTATGTTGGCTCAGGCGCGGTTGATTTTCAGGTTGTGGGGGGCGCGACTATGTTCACCGTCGCTGGAGGCTTCCATGAAGTCCTCCTCAGGAGTGACGGCACGGCCGTCGCCTCTGGCGCGAATCTCGCTGGTGAGTGCTCCCTCCCGGCGCTGGCGCCGGGGCTGCTCTTCACGCAGGTTGCGGCTGGAGGTGAGCATACCGTCCTTCTGAAGAGCGACGGCACGGCCGTGGGTTGCGGCGCGAATCGCTTCGGTCAGTGCTCTATCCCGTCGCTTCCGGGAGGTCTGTTCTATACGCAGGTTGCAGTTGGGAACGAGCACATCGTCCTTCTTCGGAGCAACGGCGCGGCCGCGGCGTGCGGCGCTGGTGCGGGTAGGTGCTCTCTGCCGCCAGTGGTAGGTAGCATCATCTATACGATGGTTGCTTCTTTGGGTGCCCACAGCGTCCTTCTCAGGAGCGACGGCGCGGCCGTGGCGCGCGGGCGGAATAGCAGCGGTGAGTGCGACCTCCCGTGTCTGTCGGGTGGCCTGACCTACACGCAGGTCTCCGCTGGTGCTTCGCACACTATTCTGCTCAGGAGCGACGGCATGGCTGTGGCCTGTGGCTGCAATCAATTCGGGCAGTGTGAGCTCCCGGTGCCGGTGGCGGGCCTGACTTACACGCAGGTGGCCGCTGGTTATGGCCATAGCGTCCTGCTCAGGAGCGACGGCAGGGCTCTGGCGTGCGGCTGGTATCGCGTTGGCGAGTGTGGCATTCCGGCTCTGGCGGATGGTCTTACCTATACGCATGTTGCCGCTGGATGTCTCCGCAGCGTCTTGCTCAGGAGTGACGGTGCCGTCGTGGCTGTCGGGCCTGGTGCTGCAATTTATCCGCTCCCTGCGTTAATTGGTAACTTGACCTATGTTGCGCATCTGTTCCCGCCGGTGCTGTTGCAGGCGTCTTTCGATGGCAACTCTATCAGGTTCTTGACCTTCGCGGGTGACTATCGTGCGACCATTGCTGCTGCGCCCGCCAATCGTCTTGCGGGAGTCTATGAGCAGTTGCTGGCCGAGCATCGCGCGGGCAGGCTGGGCGCTGGGCTCGGGCGAGTCGATGCGGTTCTACCTTCGGGCGGGCAGCTCAGCCGCGCACCCTCCTGTCAGACGGTGGCCAGCGCATTTGGGCTCCGCCGGTTGCGCGTGCGCGGCAAACGTCCGCGCACGTCCTATGTCGCATGAGCCAGTTCAGCTACGGCTCTATTGTCGGACCCTGCTGCGTTGTCGCATTATGAACAATTTACTCATTATATGATAGGCGATGTTCTACTCATGTCGTGCTATCCTTCTCATATCTCATTCACGCAACAACTTTAGGGCCGGCATCGTGTCTTAGATCATGTGTCGGTGATGCGGCTTCTCTGGATATTCATCGATATGGGTTCTGTATAATTGTTGTTATTGTTTTGGACATAGTGATTCGCTGAGGCGGCCCTGGTTCACTATCTCTCTTTTTTATATTTTTTCAGTTGTAGTCTCGCCGTGCCATGAATCTGGTTCATTTCTGTAGTTCTATGCTATATCGTCTCATGAAGCTGATCTGATTCTCTTGGTCGTTTGGACTACGCCACAGCCATGCTATAACTTGACGTAGGGGCATTGTTTGGTAGGTTGAGTATTTTGAATCATTGTTCCAGAAATTGATGACTGAATCGGGGGCCGCCTTAGGTCAAGTCTGTGACATTAGTGCTCGAGTTGTGAACTGCGTTTCGTTCCTGAGCCCGCCTTTTGTATCTATGCCGGGTGACTTCGCCGAGATGTTTGGCGCGGGCGCGGCGAGCGCGGGCGGCGATCAGAAGGACAAGCCGCCGGAGAAGAGCAACAAGCTATGGCCCTGGGGCACGGCGCCTGCGCAACTTCTAAGTGCGCGTGGCTCCAACCATATATCCGACGCGGACCTATCGATGTTCTGGAAGGTGCTCGGGCAGGGGAACGCCAAGGCGCCGTATTTCTATGAGGGTGTCGACGAGGATGGTCTTCGCCAGTCTGTAGGCGTGTCTCGCGCTGTACAGGCTATCCAGTCCTTTATTGAGGAAGTTTTGAATTCGCCCACCAACAACATCGAGCAGATCATAAAGGATCCTATCTTCAAGAACGCCAAGAAGGAGGCGCAGGATATACTGCCTCATTTGAAGGTGCTGAACGCCGCTGGACTGCCTATGCCGGACAGCAAGGCCAAGGATGACAAGAATAACCTATTCAAGCGCCAGCGTACTGAGGCTCCTGTGCCGGAGAAGCCGAAGATCGAGATTGCTGCCACTGCACTATACCAGTGGATCCTCCTGAATCCGTCGGCCTTGAAGCAGCTCATCCTGACCTTCGGTGCGAATGGGTTATCGCACAATGCCCAGGTCTATGAGAAGTGCCTACGTGCGCACGTGTCCGAGCACAAGCTCCAGCAGGAAGCTCTCGTGGCTATGATGGTCAAGCGCTTTGAGGGCGTGCAGACGTCGGGGTCGTCTGCGACGAGTGATTATGCGGCTTTCAGCCGCTAGGTGGATATACTCACTCGGGGCCGTTTGCCGGATACGTCTGTTTACAGCAGCGCATCTATCCTATGCAGTGCTGTGTTACACCATAGGTTCGCTGGCTACTGGGGAACCTATGCTTTGCCATTCTGTGTAGTCATGGAATAATGATATGATACACGATTCCCACTTAGAGGGAAATTACGATTGTTATTGATTTATGCTATGCTATTTCTATGTTCACCATAGCTGTCAGTTAGCTCTGTCATGATTTGCCATGAGCCGCAGGCGACTTGGTCTTTGGGGTAATGTGTGGGACATCAGCATGGTAATCTGTGCTATGCTATTGCTACAACGTGAGCTTTCCCGGAGGTTTGGGAATCTTGTGGCTCGGGCTTCCTCAGGTTCACTTCGCGACCTGGTGTTGAGCGTCACCCTGGCATTATATATTCAGTTTCCTCTGTGTCCGTAGCTCATTGCCGAGCCCCTTTGGTGTCGGGCGTCGCTGTCCGAGTACGGCCGGCAGCGCTCCTTAATAAGCCGGGGCTGTTTCAATGCCGCCTGCGCAGCTTAGCTTGGTCTATTGGCCGGTCCGTTGTATGCCGCTTACGCTTCTCGGCATTTGTTCTGATCATGTGCTGTGCCACTCTATTGGCTTGTTTTTCGACCGTCGCGAGGAATAATGTCTGATTGCTATAGTGCGGAGTTCTCGTAGTTATTACATGTTTATGGGGGACAGGTTGCGGGGCTTGGGCTGGGGCAGCGGTCGACGCAATTTCCGTTGAGCAGGCGGAGCTGGATCATATCTGTTGGTATGCGTCTGCGTCGTACGCTCTCCGTTTTGCTTCGCGACGGTACAGAAAAATGATGAAACATGTCATTTGTTGTGCTGCGCTATCTGTCAGCTATGTTATGCTATGCTATCCTACTCCATAGGTTCCCCACAGTGTGGGGAACCTGTGCCATGGCGGCGTTACTCTTTGCCATGCTGCGCTATTCTATGTTATGCTATTGCAGTTTTGCTACACTATATGTTCCCCACTCAGTGGGGAACATATGGTTTGCCATGCTGTGCTCTGCTATGCTATGCTATGCCACGCTATGCTGCATCATAGGTTCCCCACTTAGTGGGGAACCTATGTTTTGCCTTGTTCTTAGCCATGCTATGCTATGCTATGTTATGCTACACCATAGGTTCCCCACTTAGTGGGGAATCTATGCTTTGCCATGCTGAGCTATACTTCGCTATGCGACTTGATACGCGACATCATAGGTTCCTCACCTGGTGGGGAACCTATGTTTTGCAGGTTCTGCTTCGCTATGCCAAGCTATTATCTATGTTCACCATAGGTGTCTCACTTAGTGGGAGGCTTATGCTTTGCCATTGCGCTATTCTATGTTATGCTATGTTTCATCATAGGTCCCCCATTCAGTGGGGAACCCATGCTTTGCCATGCTGCGCTATGCTATGCCATGCTGTGCTACGCTATGCACCATATGTTCCCGACTTAGTGGGGAACCTATGCTTTGCCATGCTGTGCCATGTTATGCTTATACGCTATGCTGTACTACTTGTTCCCCGCTTACTGCAGAACCTATTCTTTGTCATGCTGCGCTATTCTATTATGCTATGCTATGCTTTGCTACACTATAGGTTCCCCACTCAGTGGGGAACCTCTGCTTTGCCATGCTGTGCTATGATATGCTATGCCACGCTATGCTGCACCATAGGTTCTCCACTTAGTGGGGAACCTATGCTTTGCCATGTTGTGCTATGCCATGCTATGCTATGTAATGTTATGCTACATCATAGGTTCCCCACTTAGTGGGGAACCTATGCTTTGCCATGCTGAGCTATATTACGCTATGCTATGCTATGCTATGGACACCATAGGTTCCTCACCGGTTGGGGAACCTATGGTTTGCATGCAGTGCTTGGCTATGCCAAGCTGTATTCTCTATGCTACACCATAGGGGTGCCACACAGTGGGAAGCTTATGCTTTGCCATTGCGTTATTCTATGTTATGTTACATCATATGTACCCCATTCAGTGGGGAACCCATGCTTTGCCATGTTGCGCTATGCTATGCCATGCTATGCTACGCTTTGCACCATAGTTTGTGGGGAACCTATGCTTTGCCATGCTGTGCCACGCTATGCTTATACGCTATGCTGTACTATATGTTTCCCATTATTGTAGAACCTATGATTTGCCATGTTGAGCTATTCTATGGTATGATGTGCTTGAACATGCTATGCTACACCACGGGTTCCCTACTTAGTCGGGAACCTATGCTTTGCCATGCTGTGCTATGCAATGCTATGCTACGCTATTCTGCACCATGGGTTCCCCCCTTAGTGGTGAACCTATGCTTTGCCATTGTGCTCTCAACCATGCTATGCCACGCTATGGTGCATCATAGGTTCTCCAGTTAGTGGGGAACCTATGCTTTGCCATGCCGTGTTATTATCCATGCTATGCTGTGTTGTTACACTATAGGTTCCCCACTAAGTGGGGAACCTATGCTCTGCCATGCTGATCTATTCTACGCTATGCTATGCTATGGTATGCTACACCATAGGGTACCCACTTCGTGGGCAACCTATGTTTTGTTGGGTTTGGATATGTTATGCTATGCTAAGCTCTATGCTACACCATGGGTCCCCTACTTAGGTGGGAACCTATGCTTTGCCATTCTGTGTTATTCTATGTCATGTTACACCATAGGTTCCCCATTTAGTGGGGAAGCTAGGTTTTGCCTTACGCCATGCACCATGGGTTCTCTACTTAGTGGGGAATATATGCTTTGCCATGCTGTGTTATGCTATGCTATGCTATACGCTATGCTACACCATAGGTTCTCCGCTTGGTGGGGAACCCTTGCCATGCTGAGCTATTCTATGCTACTGCTTTGCTATCATGTACACCACAGCTTCCCCACTTAGTGGGGAAACTATGCTTTGCTATGATGTGCTATGCTATGCTATGATAGCTACGCTATGCTCAAATAGGTTCCCCGCTTAGTGGGGAACCTATGCTTTGCCATGCTATGCTATGGCTGTGGGCCCTGGAGTGCCCCAAGGGAGCGACGACGACGACGTCGGCGACGACAACGACGACGACGACGACAAACAAGGCGTACGACGCTTGTCCGGGAAGCCTCGGCAGGGCCAGGTTGGTGGGGCGGGGGCATTGCCACCCTGGGCAACCCGGATGCCGTATCCAGAACCTGGACCCCATAGTCTCCACTTGGTGTGGAACCTATGCTTTGCCATGCTGTGCTATTGTATGCTGCGCTATGCTATGCTATGCTAAACCATAGGTTCCCCACTTAGTGGGGAACCTATGCTTTGCCATGCTGTTCTATGCGATGCTATGCTATGGTATGCTAAACCATTCCAAACAGTGGGGAACCTCTGCTTTGCCATGATTCGCTATGCTATGCTATGCTGGGCTACGCTGTGCTACACCATAGGTTCCCCGCTTAGTGGGGACGCTATGCTTTGCCACTGTGCTATGCTATGCTATGCTATGCTTTGCTATACCATGTCATTTAGTGGGGAACCCATGCTTGCCATGCTGAACTATTCTATTCTATCTATGTAAATTATTCTATGCTACATCACGGGTTCCCCACTTAGTGGGGAACCCGTGTTTCGCTCTGCCATGCTTCTGCTCTAAGCTATGCTATGCTACGCTATGCACCATAGATTCCCCACTTCGTGGGGAGCCTATGCTTTGCCATGCTGAACTAATATATTCTATGTTATGTAAGTTATGCTATGCTACACCACGGGTTCCCCACTTAGTGGGGAACCCGTGCTTTGCTTTGCCATGCTGCTACTCTATGCTATGTAATGCTACGCTATGCACCATAGGTTCCCCACTTATGAGGGGGGGGGGGGACCTATGCTTTTCCATGCTGAGCTATTCTATTCTATGCTATGTAATTTATGTTATGCTACACCACGGGTTCCCCACTTAGTGGGGAACCCGTGCTTTGCTTTGCCATGCTGCTACTCTATGCTATGCTATGCTACGCTATGCACCATAGGTTCCCCACTTATGGGGGGAACCTATGCTTTTCCATTGTACTATGTTATGCCATGCTGTTTTGTGCTACGGTATGCGTCACCAGAGGCTCTGTACTTAGTGTGGGTTGGGGGGGGGTCTTTTCCACGCTGCGCTGTGCTATGCTGGGCTATGCCATGCTGTGCTACACCAGAGGATCTCCGCTTGGTGTCGAACCCTTGCTTTACCATAATGTGTTATGGTATGCTTCGGTATGCTACGCTATGCCGCGCTACGCCATATGTTCCCCTCTTGGTGCTGAATCCATGTTGCGCTGCGCTATTGCTATGCTAAGCTGCGCTAGGTTGCACCATAGCCCCATTTAGGCAACGTATGCGTCCACCCTGTGCTGTGCACTGTGCTATGCTATGCTACTTCACGGCTTCCCCGCTTAGTGGGGGGCCTATGCGACTGTGCTCTTGTGCTGTGCCATGCTATTCTATTCTATGCTGCACCACGGTACTTCCTCCTGGGTGGGTGTTTGCTCGGCAGTGCCAAGGTGGACCGCGTGACACATTTTGGTTCAAGGTGGTCAGCCGAGCATTTACTATTCTCATCGGCCGAATTCCATTCACGTCCTATCCAGATAGCGCCCAAGCGCAATCCAGGCCCGCCCGTGGTCCGCTACCCCGCGTACGTCGCGAATTGCGCGGGCCCGGTCCTGAAGCGCCGCATGAAGAAACTCGTGCGGGAGGCGTTCCTATCGCGCCTGCAGGAGAAACTGACGGCGCATCGCAACAAGCTATTGCGCACGAAGCTCAATGGCATCGAGGACCTGGCGGCATCGGCGCTACGGCATGACCAGGATCTATTCGAGCGCAACGCTGACGAGATTAAAGATGCGCGCAATGTCATCGACCAGGAGCTATAGGTAGCATCTGCGTGCAGCTTCTATCGCCAGCAGCCGCAGGGAGCGGGCAGGCACGACAACTATCATCTATCGTCATCAACGTGTTTTAATAATATCATCCTCAGTACGAATGCTATTCTATGCTATTCAGAGATTTGAGAGAGCGTGATCCACCGCCGCTTTACTGTGGAAAATTGCCAACCTTTTCCTCTGGAACCTGGGGGTCGCCCCCCCCCCCCTCCGAAAATCCCCCCCCCCCTTCTGGAACCCCTTCCCCCCCCACCCCCCCTCCCCGGCAAAAACCCCCCCTCCCCTAACCCCTCCCCCCCCCCCCCCCTCCCGCTCGAAAACCTCCACTCCGGTTCGACCCCTCCCCCCCCCCCCCCCCCCCCCCTCCGATCCGGAAAACCGGGGGGGGTCACTACCGGTTCGAACCCCCCCCCCCCCTCCCCCCTACTCACCGCCAGCAAACGACTCCCGGTCCCCACCACCGTCCGCATCACATCCCCCACTGGTGTTCCCAGCACCACTGTCCTCACCACCGCTGTCCCCACTGGTTCCACCACCGCCCCTACTGTCCCCACCAGTGGCCCCACCACTGTCGCACTGTCCCCGCTGTCCCCAGAACTGTTCCCACCACGGTTCCACTCTCCCCACTGTCTCCACGGCCCCAACCACTGCCCGACTATCCCCACTGTCCCCACTGTCCCACTGACTCCTCCGCTGTCCCACTGAGCTGTCCCACTGTTCCCACCACTGTCCCCACTGTCCCCACCACTGTCCCCACTGTACCTCTGTCCCATTGTCCCACCGCCGTCCTCGCCACCGCCTTCACCACTGTCCCCACCACCATTGTACCCTCCACTGTCCCACTGTTTCCACCTCATTCCCATTGTCCCCACACCACTGTCCCCACCACCACCGTCACCACCACTGTCCACTGTCCCCCCCTGTTCCCACCATTGTCCCCACTGACCCCACCACTGTCCCCAGCACTACCGTCCCCACCACTGTCCCACTGTCCCACTGTCCCCACCACTGTCCCGCTATCCCCTCACCACTGTCCCCACCAACACCGTCCCCACCACTGTCCGCACCCCCACTCGGTTTTCGAGGGAGGGGGGGGTTCGAACCGGTAGTGACCCCCCCCGGTTTTCCGGATCCGGAGGGGGGGGGGGGGGGGGGGAGGGGTTCGAACCGGTAGTGACCCCCCCCCCCTTTTCATGATGAGCAGGGGGGGGGGGGAGGGAGGGGTTCGAACCGGTAGTGACCCCCCTCGGTTTTCCGGAGGGGGGGGGGGGGGGTTCGAACCGGTAGTGACCCCCCCCGGTTTTCCGCCAGCAGCGGTAGAACACGCTCTTTCAGAGATTTACATCTGGGGGCATTTATGCCATTCTGTGCTATGATATGATATGTGATGCTATGCTACGCTGGAACAAAGGCTACTTTTGGGGGACCTATGTTCTGTCATGCTTTTTTGCTTTGCTCTGGTATGATACTAAGCTGTGATGACTTTTACACACAGTGGGGCCTGGCTTTGACATGCTGTGTCATGGTGTGCTACGTTATTATATGATATGCTATACTATGGTATGCCATGTTATGCTCACGGCTGCGCTGCCCCACAGTTTCACATAGTGGTCAACGTATGCTTTGCCATGTCGGGCTCTGATGCAATGCTATGCTACACCATAGGTTATTTAGTTGGGAACCGCCTCGCCATGCTATGGTATGCAAATATGCTACCTCATAGGTGCCCCACTTGGTGCAGAACCTGTGCTCTGCTTGCCGTGTTGTACTGTACTACGCTATGCTTCGTGTTGCTATGCTGCACCATGGGTTCCCCGCTTGGTGGGGAGCCCTTACCCTGTGTTCTGACTATGGTGCGGCACGGCATCTCGCAGCCGTTATGGGTCTAGGGCTGCCACCAGCTGCCTCTTTTTTTCTTTCTCTATAGAGTGTGATTTTCATTGTTTGCAGGGATGTCGCTCCCTGCGAATCCTATGCCTCTTTGGGTTCCCATGGCGAACGTGGACTCGGCCGCTATGTTTATCGCCTTCATCGCGTGGTACCGGCAGCCTTCCTCTCGCCGTATTTTCTATGCCATGCGTATGGACACTATTCTGACGCACGTCGAGCATGGAGCTATCGGCCCTGTCACCGACACAGAGTGGGTGGAGGATCACTACGCGCCTATCAGGAAATTGCTATGCGATGGTATTCTGTGCAGGCGGTGCCAGGCCCATGGTGGGAACTCTATGCTTCCGAATGGTTTCATCTTCCGCTGGTTCAGCCCTATGTGGGAAAGTATATACATGAGTCATCGGAACCCTAACAAGAATTCATGGATTCCCGACGATGGCTATGAGTACCAGGATCCAGCCGAAAGTGCACGCTATCGTGGCAGTGTTGCTCGTGACCAGCATGGATCTTGCTTGGTGCCGCGGAGCAGGTGGGCTGAGGTGGCCGCTATCATGGGCATCGAGCCACCTGATCAGCAAGAGTATGCACGGGACATTTCGGTGGTCCCGGAGCTGAGTCCTGAAGAGGCTCCTCGCTATGCTTCAGGGGACGATGATGACTTGGAGCATTGATAGCAGTTTCAGCGAGGGCTATCGGCATCATCGCGTGCGGAATCTCGCTTGCAAGCAATGCGTGCTTCTATGCTAGAGTTGTTGTGCCTGATTCCAAGCTCATGTACGCGCTGCGGTTGGGCGGGGCTGGTCTATCCCTGATCGTAAGCGTCAGGGCCGCAGGCTATCTACACGTTGCGATTTTCAACTCGATTTTTTTTGTCTTCGCCATGGGTTCGCGATTCGTCAAGGCGTTTTTTTTCTTGCTGTGCCATGTCATTGCCCTGCTAAGATGGGATTCTATATTCAGTGGAACCTGGCGTCTGATGTAATTGTCTTGCTATCCGCATTGTCATGCTATAGCGGTAGCTTCCTATAGTATCTGTCGTTGACACTCTGTGCTTTTCATTTTCTGTTATCTCATCGAGCCTCCAGTGGTATTGTGGGGCCACGCTACACGGCAGGGCAGAACCTCAGTAATTTCCATTATGTGCTATAGTGTATGCCTGTCACGCTATTACCTGGTGTATTCTCTCATCATCATCATCATCATCATTCTCATCATCTGCGTGTTTGCGTGGCGTGCTATGGTCGTGGCTTGTGTGGGACGTATCGTTGTGCATTCACACCAGCTGGTTTCTCTATGCTTGTGTTTGTTGCGGGTGCTGAACTGCAACCGTGCGCTATAGCAGGGCCTTTATCCGTAGTCTGCCCTACACGGCAGGGCAAAACCTCAGCGAACCTCAGCCTTGCCATGCTGCGCGATGCTATGGTATGATATGATATGCGAAATCATGGGCTCCCCAGTTGTTTGGGGAACCTGTGGGGTAAGTTGTATTATGACATGTTATGATGCACCATGGTTTCTTTTTTTGGTGTGATATATGAATCACCATACGCTGCTATGCTATGCTATATCCTACAACATCAGGTTTTATTTTTGGGGGGGGACCCATGCGTTGCCCTGCTGTGCCCCCCCCCCCCCCCCCCCCCCCTCCCCCTTCACCCCCCTACGCCCCAGGGAGCAAGGCCGCCCCGCGAGGGCGGGGAGGGCCGCACCCAATATTTTATGTTTCACCGCGTTTCACCATGGCAACATCTCGGTTGCTATGTTCCCGCCTTCTAAGGCCACGTCGTCGAGGTCGCCGACTTGGAACTTGCCTGCGAGAGTGCGGCCGCTGCGTGCGCCCGATATGTTTCATGCTATGCGCTTCAAAAAAAAACACATCAGAAAAATAATTACATGAGAGGCGAAATCATCATTTTCTTTTCAGCTCGTGGAATTTGAAATTTTGGAGTTCCTTCAAATGCTATCAGGCATCATGGAGCTATCTTGGGGCGATCTTGGGGCCTCTTGGAACATCTTCGGAGTCATCTTGGAGGTTGTCTTGGGCTTTCCGAGATGCTCTAGGATCCGTGTTGGGCCATGTTGAGCGCCCCAGCGCGCGGCCACGCTTCAAGATGAGGTTCCCCACATTTAGAAAAAAAAACGCTTACGTATGTACGTTCCTTCTCTTTGCTATATCATGACATTCCTATAGCAATAGTCGTGATCCCGCGTGTTTTAATGTCCTGACCACGCTATACTACCATATTCCTATAACCAACTTAGTGGGGTACCTATGCTTTGCCATGCTATGCTATGCTACGCTATGCAGTGTTATGCTCGTTGCGTTTCGGTTCCACGCTCAGTGGGGAACCTATGCTTTGCTATGCTGGTATGCTATGCTATGCAAACTGTGCCATGCTATGCTATGTTGTGCTACACCATAGGCTGCCCACTTAGTGGGGAACCATTGCGTTGCCACACTATGCTGTGCGCTGGTAGGCTACGCCATGCTATGCTACATCATGGGTTCCCCTCTGGTGGGGTCCCTATGCTTCGCCATTCTTCATGATGTGCTATTTTGTTGTATGCCATGCTATGCCACACACCTCCCCACTCCGGGATAACTTATGCTTTGCCTTGCTGTGTTATGCTATGCTATGCCACGTTATGCTACACCATAGCTTCCCCAGTGGGGAACCTATGCCATTCTGGTATGCTACGCTATGCTATGTAATTCTATTCCTGGCTATGCTGTGCTTCATACGGGTGCCGTAGCTTCCTTTCATTAGGCGGGGCTGGTCTATCCCTGACCGGAAGCGTCAGGGCCGCAGGTTATCTACATGTTGCGATTTTCAACCCGAAAATTCTTTGTCTTCGTCATGGGTTCGCGATTCGTCAAGGCGTTTTTTTCTTGCCTTGCCATGTCATTGCCCTGCTAAGATGGGATTCTATATTCAGTGGAACCTGGCGTCTGATGTAATTGCCTTGCTATCCGCATTGTCATGCTATAGCGGTAGCTTCCTATAGTACCTGTCGTTGACACGCTGTGCTTTCCATTTTCTGTTATCTCATCGAGCCTCCAGTGGTATGGTGGGGCCACGCTACACGGCAGGGCAGAACCTCAGCGAACCTCCATTCTGTGCTATAGTGTTTGTCTGTCACGCTATTACCTGATGTGTTCCAGCTCCATCACCATCATCATCATCATCATCATTCGCATCATCTGCGTGTTTGCGTGGCGTGCTATGGTCGTGGCTTGTGTGGGACGTATCGTTGTGCATTCACGCCCGCTGGATTATGATTGCGTTTGTTGCGGGTGCTGAACTGCAACCGTACGCTAGAGCAGGGCCTTATCCGTAGTCTCTTTGGGTCAATGGTGGTCTTCCCGTGGGGGTCCTCTTCTTGTTATTTTAAAGACTATCACTTGCTCGAGTTCAGCAATGCCGCTGACGCTCCTCGGTGTCATCTATCATCCTGTGCTGTGCCGCTCTATTGCGGCGCTCGTTGGGCGCCGTGAAGAAGCCTGGTTAATGGCTATCGTGCAGAGTTCTCAGAACTATTACATCACCATGGGGCAGAGGTTGTGGGACCTGGAGGTGGCCCGGCGTCTATTCCATCATGAGTTAGCCGCCCGGCAGCGGCAGACGGATGCTTGGTCTATGGCTGGGCTCGAAATCCCTCGCTCTGGGAGGGCCGTGGCAGCTCCACATCGGATTCCGATGATTCGTCCATGGCTGTGGGCGCGAACATGCGGGCCCACATGATCGGGCGTCTGTGATAGTATGTGATTCCCTTTGTATGCACCATTGCGTAGCTATCGATTATGCGACATTGTGTCATTGTTGGCCTGAGTGCTTGCTGCCGGTGCTCGGAACTCTAGCCTGGACCCTTGAGTTTGAGAGGGAGAAGAACTGGCGCATGGCTCATCATATCGTGTACTGGTCGCGTATGGGCCAGGTCGTGCAGCTTTCTTCGTTGGGATGGTGGTCTATCCCGTTGAAGCACACACATGGACACACATAATCACATCCACACACATACACACTTACATTCACGCTCTCGCGGACACACACATACACACGCACACACACACACACACGCACACACACACACTTCTCGACACACACCCACTCAGTCCCACACACACACACGCAAACATATGATCGTATACCTTGTGTGTGCGCCATCCTGTGTATCGGACCATCCGGATGAGGTACCTGTCAGTTGTGTTTCACGTGTGCGTGGCATTGCGAGTGGGATCTGTGAGTCTGACGCGGGTTTCTGTGATTGTCGAGCGGGGTTTCTGTGTCCTGACACTGGTCTGCATACTTTATCTGGGTCTTTGTAGGCCGACACGGCTATTCATGATTGCCGAAATAGCCTAAACTGACGACAGGGTTTGCCGTAAGTGACCAGACGGGTTTCTATAATCGAACATGGGGTTGCCATAACCAAAGCGAGTGCGGTTCCCATGCGGGTTTCTAGAATTGAATATCGTGTCTGGACGTGATTCACGATTGTTGATGACCAAATTGACCAAGGGTTTCTATAATTGCATGCCGGGTTTTCAAGTGTACATGGGCCAGTGCGGCAGTCTTATGCTATGCAATGGTATGCGTTGCCATGCTATGCACGCAGGTTTCACTTAGTGGGGGACCTAAGCTTGTCCATGCTTTGCTATGTCGTGCTACGCTAAGCTAATGTGTAATGCTATATCATAGCTCTTCCACTTAGTAGGGGGCTATGTTTTGCCATGCTGTGCTATGTTAGGCTATGCTATGCTACACTATGGGTTCCCGACTAAGTGCGGAACCTATGGTTTGCCATGCTGGGATATGGTATGCTGTGTTATGCTATGATACAACATATATTCCTCACCTAGTGATGAGTCTAATATTTGCCATGCCGTGCTACCCTGCTTTTCCATGCTATGCTATGCTGCACCATGGGTCAGGTTGTTGCAAACTGATGCTTCGCCATGCTCCGCTATGCTCCGCTGTGCTATGTCATGCTACGCTACAGCATAGGTTCCCCACATTGTGGGGAACCTATGGTGGTTCTTGTGATTCAATTTCGGAGCTGATATGCCGGTGTCAGTTGTGTTTCACGTATGCGTGACACTGTGAGTCATGCCATGCTGTGCTTTGCTATGCTATGCTACGCTATGCTACACCATAGGTTCCCCACTTAGTGGGGAACCTATGCTTTGCCATGCTGTGCTATGCTATGCTATGCTATGCAATGTTACACCATAGGGTCCCCACTTAGTGGGGAACCTATGCTTTGGCATGCTGAGCTATTCATAGCTATGCTATGCTATGGTACACCATAGGTTCCCCACTTAGTGGGGAACCTATGCTTTGCCATGCTGTGCTATGCTATGCTACGCTATGCTACACCATAGGTTCCCCACTTAGTGGGGAACCTATGCTTGGCCATGCTGTGCTATGCTATGCTATTACTATGTTATGATACACCACAGGTTCTACTTAGCGGGGAGTATATGATTTGCCATGCTGTGCTACGATATGCTGCTACGCTATGTTACACCATAGGTTCGTCACGTTGTGGGGAACCTATGCTTGCTCTGCTATGCTATGCGATGATACGCAATGCTATGGTACGCCATAGGTGTGTTGGGGGAATCTATGCTTTGCCATTCTGTGCAAAGCTAGCCTATGCTATGCTATGTTATGCTACAGCCACGCTATGACACGATAGAAGATATGATCTTTATGGGGGGGGTGGAGATGCGGGGGGGAATTATGGCCACCGCAGGTGGGTTCCGTTGAAAGTTGTAATTGTGGCCTTGCCTTGTCAACCCTAAACCCTAAACCCTAAACCCTAAGCCCTAAAACCGTAAACCAGGGCCCGAGGCCCAGGATCTCGCGGCGCTCGGTCATCGGCCGCGCCCCGGCAGAGTGCCCTGGGGCTGATCAGGACTGCGAGGCCATGATCGGGGCGCGCTGCCCCCCCCCTGCGGCCTCGTTCGCGGAGATATCCACCGGCGCGGAGGGGGCGCCACAGCGCCTGAAGGCCAACGCGGCACCTGCGAGCGCCGCGGCTCCCCCGATCGCTCCCAGGCCGATCGTCGCAACGCTCGCGAGAGACCGCTGCCCTGCCAACGGCAGGCCGTCCATCACGGAATACAGCCTGGTTTTCTGGGTTTCATGATTCCAGTCGCCGAGGGCGCACTTCTCCTCGCCGCCCTTGCAGCGGGGGCACTCCTTGCACAGGTCTCGCCGAGCGCCTGCTCACAGATCATGTCCTTCACTGCATCTGGGTCGTTGGAATCGGACGCGACGACCTCCTTGGCCTCCTTCCCATCGCGGGCGTTCGATATCTCCGCGACCCTATCCATGAACCAGAGGCAACAATTATCCGATTCGCCGCACCTCGAGTTCTCATCAACTTCCCGCCAGCATCCGATGTCACAGCTGACGGGGCCGACAGAATCCCAGTAGCTGAACATGTGTCCGCACCCGGTGGGGACAGCGGTGGCCTGCAGGAGTGCGGCGGCCGCGAGCACCAGGCGGGCCATCGCTGTTGGGGTTTCGGGCCGATTGAAGCAAAGAAGCCGCCGCTTGTGCCGGCGGGGGCGGGCTGGGCCAAAGCGTCTTGAGCCAAATGGCTACGGAGGACGCTCTTGAAGGCTCTTGGGGGTTTGGGGGGGTGGGGCATCTCGGGTTTTGGTTTGGGCTCTCCTGGTGGCACATTAAGACTTTTTGGGGGCGCTTCGGGGGCCGGGGCCTTCAGGCAACGACTCGCGCTGAAAAACTGGCCGTAGGGAAGGTGGCCAGACCTCTGGGGGTCCACGCATCAGAAAGACTGGAGCGCCAGATGTCTGGGTATTGCAGTGGCCAGACTCTGAGCGACGTAGCTCGCAGCGTTCCTCGGCTTGTCAGTGTCCTCAGCGTGCGACAGAGCGGTGGGTCTCGTGAAACCCTACCGCAGCCGACGTCCACGCAGGAACTCTCCCAAGGGACGGTCCGCGGCCTTCAGCCCAGGACCCAAAACCCAGGGCTCCACGGCGGTACCACGTGAAACACAGAAACCAGAGGCGGAGCAGTCTCTGTCGCATGTCGCGAGGGCGGCCCTGGCGACACGCTACGGCCCACGCGAGTGGATAGCGTGTCGCTGTGATCCTCGGGGCGCCGACGCGCGGGAACTGGGGCGTGGATAGCGCAGACATGCGACGTCCTGATTTCGTCAATGCGCGGCCCCCGAAGCCCCGACCCCTTCCCCGGGGACGGCTCTTCATCCTGAGACGTTCCTTGACGGAAGAAGAGGGAGAGGAGGAGGAGGAGGAAGAAGAGAAAAAGGAGGAGGAGGAAGAAGAGGAAAAGGAGGAGGAGGAGGAGGAAGAGGAGGAGGAGGAGGAGGAGGTGGGAGACCGCGCTCGCATCGTGGCGGAGGATGGAGGTATGGCGTCATTTGCGAAGGCCCCGACCGCAGGAGGATAACTACCTAGCGGACGGGACGACACTGAAGGCGCGGTTTCTTCGAGGACGGCATCCCGACGCTCTTGTTTTGCAGTGTTGGGCTGAGGTTGACATGGCTGACATGAAGTGAGCGTGGCAAGTTCGTGGCTGCAGTCTGCCGAGCATTTCTGGGTTCCAGACAAACCAATCGCGCAGGCTGACGGGGACGAAGCAACGCTGGGGGGAATTTCCTCGCGCGAGGGGGGCGCGGCACGCGTGGCGCCAATCTGGGGCGGGTTTGGGAAGGCGCCAGCAGAGGCCGCGGGAGAACCTGATTCGAGGCGCAGACCGAACGTGCCGCGGTGGTTCCGCGCGTGCGACGACGCGGACGTGGACGGGTCGTCGACGGAAGTGCCTTGCACTGTGGACGGCTGGTGGGCCGCGGGGGCCGAGGTGGCATGGCCTGTTTTTTTTTCCCGACGTTTACCGGGCACGGGAGGCGCGTGGCATCCGCGCTTGAGCACCTCAGAGGACGCGCTGTACTCATGAGCTGCTGCTTCGTCGAAGGTTTCCTGTGGCGTCACGCGGTCCGTGACGCATGCCGCATGGGGTCGGACCAGTTCCAGGGGGGACTCACGCGCCTCGTCCATTGTGACGCGCGGCTCGCCGGACAGCGCGAGCGTGACGTGGGTTGCAGGGGACTGCAGACGCTGGGCGATTCCGCCCCTTCCTACGGGGCCGGGCATGGGCGAAGACGTGGAGCCGTCGGGGCAGTCCTGGCATCGCGCTGCTCGGAGAAGTGACGCGTCGACGATGTTCGATGTGAACGCTCTTGCAGGAGCGTTGCCCGCAGGGGGCGACAGCCCCTGCTCGGACTGGTGCGTCTCTTCTACTAATACTCTTGTGGTCTCGAAGCTGCATCCTCGGGATATGGCTACGTGCAACTGGCCGTGCGCGAAGATTGGCTTTGGTAGATACACGCCGAGGCGACCTTGGAGGGACTGTCCTTGCGATTTGTTAATGGTGATGACACGCGCCGGTTTCACGGGGCACTGGCGTCGTCGGAGCACGAATGGGAGTTCGCAATCCCCGCAAGGGTCGCAGCAGATCCGCGGCAGCAGCTCGACGTTACCCGCAAAGGGCCCGGCGACGACACGGACGACCAGGAAGTGCGACCTCATTCGTTCTACGACGAGACGCGCGCCGTTGCAGAGGCCTCGATGCGGAGCGAAGTTCCGCAGCAGAATTACCAACGACCCGCGTCGCAGTCGGAGCTCGTGAGGGGGATGTCCAGCGGTCTGGATGTTGTTCAGGAGCTCCGTGGTGTACGTGGCCCCGTGGACTACCTCAGCGATAGCGACGTCCTGGCTCGGGGAGACGACTTCTGTGTCGCTCGGCAGTTTTGCGTGCATGAGCGCATTCAGGGTGTCTGCTGCCTGGTTTGTTGGTGTCGCTACGGCTCGGGATGCGTAGTACTGGTGCCACTGGGCAGGCTGCACAGCGTCGACCCCCTCGCACACCCATTCCAGCAAATGCTCTGGCTTCCAGGAGTGGGGGGCGAGGACGGCATCTGGGAGTTCGACCACGCACGCTTGGCACTCTCTGTCTACGCCGGTGAACGGCGGCGACCCACAGGCGCCGTCGCCGACGCTCAAGCAGAAGTCGGCGAAAGCTGTGTCCGCATTGGCCCGCATGTTCTTGCAGAGGCGAAACTTTTTGACGTGAGCAGAATCCCACCACGGCATGGCAGCCGGGGTGTGGTTGAAGACTGCGTCGCGGTCGAGGTATCGGAGCACGGGGGGGAATTGGCGGAAATCGCCTCCGAAAACCACGGTCTTCCCTCCGAAGGGCCGGCTGTTGCCGAGGAGTTCCTGTAAGCACCTGTCTACGGCCTCAAACATGGCGCGCGAGGCAGTGGGCGCTTCGTCCCAAACGATCAGTGCCGCGTCTACTATGAGTTTCGCTGCCGCCGACGGCGCTTTGACGTTTGCTTTGCAGCCTTCCAATGGGACGGGGACGGGGAGGCGGAAGCGGGAGTGTGCGGTGCGTCCTCCGGGCAAGAGTAGTGCTGCGATGCCCGACATCGCTACAGCCAGTGCTATTATGCCGGTCATTCGTACATAATGCAAGATCTTCTTGTACACGTGGGTTTTGCCAATGCATGATGTTGGCGACGTCTGCGCTGCGGGGGCCGTCTACGCGTGCCCGGACGAAGTCGAAGATGGGATGCTGGTCGTCGTTGAGAGCGAGTCGGTCGAACGTCTTTTTCTTTGCAGAGTTCTGACGGGCTGCGCAACTCCCGCGCGCATTCCTGCGCCGCTCGTTCGGCGGGCAAGAGAGCTCCGTCCGGCGACGGCGGCGCGATCGCGTAGGCTGCAAGCGTGAACCCGTAGAGAGCCAGACTTTCGTCGACAGCTCGATAGACGGTGGACGGTTCTACGGCCTGGTGGTGTTCCGACAAGTGATGTAAACAACGACGTCCAAAATCCGGCTTTGTCGTTGATGTCCATCCAGACCGGGAACTGGGCGAACATCTCACAGAGACGAGAGAAGCTTCGCATAACCCTGCACGCCTCCGCAAGTGCGGCGACCACTTCTATGTCATCGGCGAGGAGGCCCAAATGCCTGGCGTGCTCTTGGAACGTGGGGGTTGCATCCGTGCTCGGTGATCGCTCGAGGGCATTCCACGATGTGGCTTCGGCTCCGCGGATGTGCAACAACAGGAGGCGTAGATAGTATAATTCTCCGGCTTGCGGCTTCACGTCCGCGCACCAGCATTGCGCCGGGTGCAAGTTGGCGCGCGAGACGACCCCGGTTCATCTGTTACGGTGCCCTGAGAGCACTCCCCCTCCAGGCCCGGGCCGATCCCGCGCGCGGCTCGCTTCGCCCACGCTGTGGCGGCGCCTCCCGCGGCCCCCGACGGCCTAGATCTGAGCACGCAGCAAGAGCTGTGCTCCGGACCAACGAAATACGTAGGCTTACGCCGACAAGGTGGGTGCAGGAAAACTGTTTTTTTTCAAATGAAATATTGAGACGCGGTTTTGTTCGTTTTGCATTGTGTTTTACGCGCTGTCGTGCGCGCCAGACCTTGAGCAGCGGAGTCAGGCCGTCTGGAATTCGCTGGCAGATTAGTAGACGTACAAGTCAGGACACCAGAACGCGAACACGAAACCTTGGAAATTTTGATCAGGAGACCTGGATCTCCCACCCGAAGACACCATCTGCGCCACCCTCGCGCGAAGCTGAAGACCGTGGCTCGAGCTACTGAACTCTAACCCTCTAGCCTGCTAAGTCTAAGTGGAAGAATTCTCTACGTGCTCGTGGGCACCTGTGGTAGTTGCCTGGAGGGCGCGGCACCTCTGGGGGGTGGCTGGACTGCGCGGACTGCGCTGCGCGCAAGGGCTCATTGCGCCACGCGCATCGCCACATGTCTGAGAGAGAATGCAGAGGGAGCGGGAGGGGCAGGCGGGCGTGGACGCGGGGGAAGCAGTATCGGATAAGGCGGCAGCCACGTTGGATACGACATGCGCCCGATGACGTCGTTGTTGCGCGCTTGGCGTTCACGGCGAACCCAGCGGACGCGTTTGCTGCCCCATCGGAAATCCAATGGAATTTCCGGGTACTTCAGGGACAAGATAAGGGATCGGTCTGGGCTCTCTGGCGCGGACGCCGCCTCTGCATTGAGGATGAACCACGCTTCGAGCTTCGTGTGCCGAGTCAAAGCGGCGTGCACTGCGGAGGTCTGCTGTCCGGATTCGAATTGCACGACCTGCTCCAGAGGCATGTGTACTGGAAGTCTCTGGACCTGGTGGCTCCGCCCATGCATTGGAAAACCCATGAGGCGCCACGCGGCCTCCAGGGCCCCGACGCATCTACAATCGAAGAACTCTTGTACTTCATCGCGGACGTGCTCGAGACAAGCCCTGTCCGGCCCCTTGCACGTGCACTTGTGCAAGTGCTTGATAGGGCGGAGGGAGGTGCACACTTCTACGTTGATGTGGCAGTCGAATAGCTCCAGTAAGTACGGATTGTACGGCACCACGCTACGTGTGTCCAGGACTCCGTTTTCCACCGTGAGGGGAGGGGTGGATTCTCGCCGGCGGTACTCGGGGTACCTGTCTACATTGATGTTCGACTCGGATCGGAAGGGCTTCGGGTACCGTTTGGTGCAGAGGCCGTCCTTCATACACGAACACAGCGGGTTGAGGGCACCGCACGGCCCGTGGATCATGTGACGTTCTACTAATTCGTAAAGGCCCGGTTGTGTCGACGGGTCAGGGATTTCGGCGGACACCAAGTGATTCACGTCAGTTGCCGTCTTTGGCTTACCGTTCTCGGCCAGGATCAGAAGGAGATGAACGTGCGGTAGGCCGCGCTTTTGGAACTCCACTACGTACGTGTACGCCACCGCTTTTCCGAGAACGTGCGTGCGCGTGAGTTCGTGGAGTAAGCGTTTGAGCTTGCAGTGAAAGACCCGGGCCACGATGTCTGGCCTGTTCGCCGCCGTCTCACCCGGGCGTAAGTTGGCGTGTATCTCGGGCCAGTTTGGATTGGCAGTCATTGTAATGAACAGGTATGGGCGCCCTTTTGCGGCCGCCAGAGCCATCGCGTCTAAGTACAACTGGTGTAGCGCGCGCGGTGACCCGCCGAAGGACGCAGGGAGCACGACTGGCGTACCGACCGTGGCGCGAGGCATGGAGTTGGGATGCACTGAAGGGGGAGGGGGAGGCGGCGGCGGGAGGGCTGCGGGCTCCTGTGCGGCGTCTGCGGCGTGCAGGTGGTCCAGGAGGCCACGGAGGGTTTCGACGCGCAGTTTGTCCTGATTCTTGATGACCCATTGCAGACGCTGGCTTTCTACTTTGGCGTAGGCGTCCACTACGTACTGTTGGAACAGTCGACCGGCGCAGTGTGGGAGTTCCACGGTGGGGGAATCCGCAGGCTCGCGCTGCATGATGCGGTAGGCGTAGAACTCCCGGAGGTGAAGCTTGCGCGTTGTCTTTGCGCCCACGGCGCCCGCGTGCAATGCGGTGGAGTAACCGACAGTGCCAGCGACGTGGATGAGAGGGTACGTAAGCGGGTCCACGTGCTCGGACAAGAAAGACAACTCGTGGGTTGCGTCGGAGCCGTCTGCGCGACGTGTAAGCACAGAGACGTAGTGGGGGGGCAGGGGCCCCTCGCCGACAACGGCGCAGGCCACCTCGGCCGCGGACGGGGCGCCGTATCGTCGCGGGCCCTTTTCCACACCCCCCGCGAAACGGAGCACGCGTTCGGGGGCAGATGCGCCATTGGCGGCCCTAGATGCTTCGACGACGTCGTGCACGTGTCCGAAGTGCGACGGGTACGGGTTGGCGGAAGTGCGCACGAGCATTCTGAGCAGGAGGTCGAGGACGTCTCGTTGCAGGTCGGGGAACGACTCGGCTCGGGCTGTCGTCGCTTCTGCGGGGTCGTAAATGTAGAGTTGGGAGTACTTCGGACTGCGACTCGCTACTGGGCGCAGCGTGCCAACGGACCTGAAGGCACGGCCGTGGAGTACGAACGCCGGCGGACCTCTGCCAGAGGAGACCTCCGCGGGGGTCTTCCGTGCGGCGACAGTGTTCTCGCTGTTGAAGGATGCGAATCCAAGGGCGCAGTTGCACGACCGAGTGTGCTGCATGAAGTGGTCGTGGGAAGGACCCGGACGAAGGAGCTGAGCCATTTCGGCCGGAGCGGGAGGCAGTAGGGGGATGCCTTCCAGGGCTCCGTACCTGCAGCACGCGCCGAAGTCCTTTCTGCGTGCTGCCGGGCAACGCGCGCGTTCGGCGAAGAAGTGCAGTGCCCCGCACGTTGCGCAGGCCCATTGAAAGTGGCCGGTCGGAGAGAGCGACGCTTTCGGAACGCGGTTGCTGCACCATTCGTCTGTCGACCACCAGCCGGCGCGGTGGCCGGTGCGTACGCCAAGAGAAGTCCCAGGCACGGGTTCTGCGAACCATTTCCGATGCGCTGCGCAGGCGGGCGGACAGCTGGACGAGTTCGGAAGCGCTACGTGGGTGGACTTGAGGCGACGCCACGGCACGGAACATTTCGGCGAGTCACGTGCTCGGAGGTACATGCGGGCGGCTGCCGCCACCTGCTTGCGGAGCGCTTGCAGCGGATCGCTACGTGGACGGGCGCGTGGGACACCAGAAGACCCCGACGTCGGAGGATGATGGGGCCCGGCGGCGGCGGCGGCTACCGCGGCATACCGGACGTGGTCGGGGCAGTATCCAGTGGCGCACATTGCTTTCGTCAACTTTCTGTCGCACAGTGGGAAAGAACATGCGGGTTTAAAGCAACGCTCGCACATGCCGTTGTTGCGCGGCACTGCGCGTCGCACGCCATGGCGGGCGGGGGCGCGGCAGCCGGCCTTTCCGGGCCCCTGGCAAGGGGGCCCCGCGAGGCAACAATGCCTACATTCCACCACGGTGCCGAGAGGGCCCACGCGAAAAGCGCACCCAATGGCGCGATTGCTACATGGCTTCCCTTTCCGAATGCACGCGATGCAGAGGCCGTCGGACGACTTCCGTTGAGCTGCGCCGTTGCACCCAGACGAGCTACAAGGGCGTTCGGCTGGCTCGTGGGATCGTTTGGAGAGGGATGGTAGTGGTTGTGGTGTGGACAGCCCACACGTTCGACACAGGCCTGCTGAACCAGGGGTGGAACGGTCGTCGCTCCTACGCGTCGCGCATGGGAAACAGGACGAATGGCAAAGACAACACAAAGTGTCCTCTGGCGACTCGACTACGCTCGCACACGCGGGCGCGCGGCAGAAGTGGAGCAGGGCGGGCGGTTGGCAGACGAGGCAGCGCTGTCCGCGTTGTCGAGGGGCGCGGAAGTTGCAGGTGGCCGTAGCGCAAGGAAAGACCCCGACGATGCACATGGGGCATTGCGCGCCCGTTCGAGATGTGCTTTCTTGCACCGCTGGCGCCCCGCACTTCGGAGTGCTACATCGCGAGGGCGTAGATGCAAGCGCCGTCGAAGACTGGGCTGGAGGGGCTAGAGAAGGGCTGGCGGCTGGGCTGGCTCCGCCACAGCGAGCGCGCAGATCTGGAGTTCTGGGCGCTCCTCGGCGCGAGAAGCACACTGTGCACGGTCGACGTCCGGCTTGGCATGGGACGCAAGTACTGTGGGCTGCATCGCTCCGTTCCTCCTGACAGCCAGGCGATGCGCAGGCGAATTGCCGACCAGGGTTATAAGGGCAAGAATGGTTAATGCGATGGTTAACGCATTGCGGAAGCCGGCCTGATGCATTTTCGACCTTTTGCCGGGCGCGGGAAGGACACCCCAGCACCGCGAAGCGACAGGGCAGGGAGCCGTCAGAGCACGGAAAGCACGGGCCATATGATTTGCTGGTTGCCAGAAGGCGGCAGCCGACGCGGGCGTTCCTACGCAAGTTCCATTCGCGCGTGGCATTGTGGCGTGGGTCGGAATCGTGCGTCGCGCAGCAAGTAGGCGTGACATGTGTTTTTGGCCGTCGGAAGGGTGGAGCTACAGGAGCCTCGCACTGGGGGTGGGCGCGCCGTGCATCTGCCGAAAGGCACCGCTTGCAAAATATTTGACGTTCTCGTTTGTTGGTGCCTTCGACTGGGATATGAGCTTGGAGTCCACTGCAATTGGATAGTTATGACACGTGTGTCGCGGCCGCTCAGTAACAGCTGGAGCCATGACCACGAATGCGGAAATGCAGGGAGCGGCGGCTCGACCCGCGATGTGGATGGCAGCCTGCAATGTCGTAAGTAAGCAGGATAATACAGACTGGTGACTGCGGAGGCAGCAGCATCATGTCTTCAGCCGATATGGGGTACGGGGTCGGTGGAGCAGGACGCGGAAGTGCAACTCGGAGACCTTGTTGGAAGCTCCGGGAACAGCCTCGGCGCTGACCTGGGCCCCGTCATGGCTCCATGGATGGGCCAATGGTTGTGCACGGAAACGGAAAGAGCGCTGAAGGAACTTGCCCGAGACGGCTCATGGCACCCTTCGCTCTTGGGAGCGTAAATGTTACGGGCTGGTTACGTCACTGCTCCCCGTCCTCCTCTCCTCCTCGTCGTCCTCCTCCTCCTCATCATCATCAGCCTCCTCCATGTCCTCCCCGCTCTCTTCAATCTGCCGCTCCTTCTCTTCCTACACCTCGTCCTCGTCCTTCCTCACCTCGAGTCACTCCCCAGTCCTCCTCATCCTTCGCTCCCCTTCCATCCTTGTCATCAGCATCCCTCGCCACCATTACTTACGCCTCCTCATCATCATAATGTATGGTGTGGCTCTCGCGTGGCCATCATTTGGCTGTCTTGGGGCCTCGCATGACCCTCTCGGGGTCAGTTTTTGGAGGCATACTGGAAGTCTCTGGGGCGTATTGGGAGGAGTTGTTGGGCCTCTTGGGAGCCTCCGGGGAGCCTTTTGGGGGGCGCTTGGGTGGCCTCGGGGGGCTTCTTGCGGCCTCGTGGGGCCCTCTTGGGGTCCGCTGGGCTCGCTTAGGCAATCTTGAGGCCATGTCGGGGCCCTCCTGGGGCCGTCTTGGGCGACTCCTGCGCCGTCATGGGGCGCTCTTGGGCCGTTTTGGGACGCCTTTGGGGGCGTCTTGGGCCGTCCGGGGCCCGGCTTAAGGGTTTCTTGGGCCGTCCTGGGGCTCTCTTGGGGGCCTCTTGGGCCGTCTTGGAGCGTCGGAAAGCAAAAAAAGCAAGAACGCGAAAAACATCGAAAGAACCAATGACAAATCAGCGTTTGTGGCCTCTTGGGGTTTTCTTGGGAGGCCTCTTGGAGGCCGCTTGGGGCGTGTTGGTGGCCTGTGGGCCCGTCTGGAGGCCATGCTGGCGCGTGTTGGAGGCTCGCTGGCCTTTTAGGAAGTCGTCAGGCCATGTCGGGGGCCGGATGGTTCGGGCTGTCTTGAAAGGAAGAAAAAAAAAAAAAAATTGAAAAAAAAAAAAAAAAAAAAAAAAAAAAATGAAATAAAAGAAAAAAAAAAAAAAAAAAAAAAAAAAAAAAAAGAAAAAAAAAAAAAGAAAAAAGAAATGAAAAAAAAGAAAAAAAAAAAAAAAAAAAAAAAAAAAAGAAAAAAACAAATTGAAAGAAAAAATGAACAAAAAAAACAAGAAATAAAAAAAAAAAAAAAATGAAAAAAAAAAAAATGAACAAAAAAAGGGACGGCTCACCCCAAGGTGCCACTGGCTCACTTGGGCCATCTTGGGACGCCTTTGGGGGCCTCTTGGGCTGTCTTGGGGCCGGCTCACGGGCCTCTTGGGCCGTCCTGGGGCTGTCTTGGGTGCCTCTTGGGCCGTCTGGGAGCGTCGGAAAACAGAAAAAGCGAGAAGGCAAAAAACATAGAAAAAACCAATGACAAAAACAACGTTTGTGGCCTCTTGGGGCTCCTTGGGAGGCCTCTTGGAGGCCGCTTGGGGCGTCTTGGTGGCCGCTGGGCTCGTCTGGAGGCCATGCTGGCGCGTGTTGGAGGTCCGCTGGGCTCGCTTAGGCAGTCTTCGGGCCATGGCGGGGCCCTCCTGGAGCTGTCTTGGGCGGCTCCTGGGCCGTCCTGGGGGCCTTTTGGGCCGTCTCGGGACGCCTTTGGGGGCTTCTTGGGCCGTCGTGGGGCCGGCTTAGGGGCCTCTTGGGCCGTCCTGGGGCTCTCTTGGGGGCCTTTTGGGCCGTCTTGGAGCGTCGGAAAGCAGGAAAAGCGAGAAGACAAAAAACATTGAAAAAACGAATGAAAAAAAAAGAAAAAAACAACGTTGTTTGCCTCTTGGGGCTCTCTTGGGAGGCGTTTTGGAGGCCGCTTGGGGCGTCTTGGTGGCCGCTGGGCTCGTCTGGAAGCCATGCTGGCGCGTGTTGGAACGCTCGCGGGCTGTCTTGGCTGGGCTGGAGCCCGCCCTGGCGGTCTCTGGAGCCGAACGGGAACCCTTCCGAGCGGCCCCGGGGGCCCTGCACCCCCATGCGCCCCCGAGGTCCTTGGGCTCGGCCAGGGGACCTCGTCCCCCGGGATATATATATATATATATATATATATATATATATATATATATCCATATAAATATACTTATATATATAATTACAAGTATATATATGTGTATATGTATATATCTGTATATATGTATATATATATATATATATATATACATACATACATACATACATACATACAGACAGACAGACAGACAGACAGACAGACATATATAAGAACCACGCGCGCTTCGCGTGCGCCTAGGTACTAGCGTGTCACAAACACAGGAAAAGCTGTGCGAAAAAATGTTTGGAGTTTCTCAGGCAAGTGCGGACTCCAGTGGCAACACCTGCTTGAGGCACCGCCGGGGGCGGACCTTGTGTAGAGCGTGGGAAGTCGGACCAGCTCTCTGGTCGACCCTCTTGGGCGCGCCCTGGGGCTCTCTTGGGCCGTTTTGAGGGGCCCATTGCGGGGTTGTTTCGGGGCCTCTTTGAATGTTTTTGCGGTTCTCTAGGGGGCATGTTGGGGCTTCTTGGGCGCTTCTTGGAACCTCATGGGGTCTCCTGGGGGCTCTTGGGCCAAAACGCTAGAATTTTCGGTTCCTCGTCCCCGTCTTGGGCGCCGACTCGGGGCGTTCTTGGGCGGTTTGGGCGCCTCGGGGGCCATCTTGGCCCCCTCGTGGGTCGTGTTGGAGCCCTCTTGGGGGCATCCTCGACTGGCTTGGGTGCCTCTTGGGCCGTCTTGGACGCAGTGGAAGCCCAAAAGCCGAACACGCCAAAAATATAAGTTTTCCCATCGGAAATCGACGATGCTTGCGTATTTGAGCTCTATTGGGGTGCCTCTTGGGGCGTCTTCGAGGCCTGTTTTGATGCGCTTTCGGGTTTCATGCGGGCCTCTTGGGGTTTCTTGGCCTCTTCTTGGAGCCTCTTGGGGTCTCCTCGGGTTCTCTTGGGCCAAAAGGCGCGAATTTCCGGTTCCTCGTCCTCGTCATGGGCGCCGCCTTGGGGCGTTCTTGGGCGGTTTGGGCGCCTCGTGGGCCGTCGTCTTGGGGCCTTCTTGGGGGCATCCTCGACCGGCTTGGGTGCCTCTTGGGCCGTCTTGGACGCAGTGGAAGCCCAAAACGCGAACACGCCAAAAATATCAGTTCTCCCATAGGAAATCGACGATGTTTGCTTATTGGGGCTCTCTCGGGGTGCCTCTTGGGGCGTCTTCGGGGCCTTCGGGGGCCTTCTTGGCGTCATGGGAGTCGTCTTGAACAGGCGCCTGGAGCCATCGCTGCGGCCTCCCGGGGCCTCCCTGCAACCTCTTGAGGCCCTGTTGGCCCCAGGTCACAAGGAAACTTACGCCCTGGCCCCGTATTTGTGGTCGTGGCGTCGGCCCCTGGCCCCCAGGCCCTCGGAAACGAGCCCACGACGCGAAATCAATATCGAAGATGGGGCCGAGTGCTCCCAGAGACCTCCGGGGTCGAGTGCCCCTTCCTTTCCCTCCTCGTATCCCTCCTCCTTCTGTCCCTCCTCTCCTTCTGCATGTCCTCCTCGTCTCCCGCATATTCCGGCTCGCGCCTCGAACGGGTCGTGCCGAACAGGGACTTCAACCGATGGCCCCCGGCAATGTTCGCATCCGATCCACCCGAGTCGGCACACCCCTAACTAACACGGGTCTTGGCCCACAACAAGATCCACCTCTACGGCCCCAGAGTGAAGGTTCGCATGGCATCTTGGATGCTTTTCTCGCCGGCGCATTAAAACCAAGTTCTGCGCCTCTTGGGGGCCTCTTGGAGGCCTCCTGGGTGCGGCTTGGGGTGCTTTGGGGGGCCTCTTGGGGCCCCTGGGGGGCCTATCGGCGCCTCCTGGGGGCTCTTGGGACCGAACGCTCGGAAATCGAAAACGGTTGTCTTTTTCTGGGACCCCTCTCGGGCGTCTCTTGGGCTGTCTTGGGGGCCGATTGGGCTTCTCTTGGGCTTCTCATGGGCTTCTCTTGGGCCGATTGTCTGTCGAAAAACGTTTATTGGGCTTCTCTTGGGCCGTCTTGGGGGCCGATTGGGCCGTCCTGTG
>CAUYUJ010016062.1:257595-297708 GCA_963575745.1 Prorocentrum cordatum | reverse complement strand
GGAGGAGGAGGGGGGGGGATGAGCAGGAGGAGGAGGAGGAGGAGGAGGAGGAGAAGGAGGAGGAGGAGGAGGAGGAGCAATAGGAGGAGGAGGAGGAGGAGGAGGAGGAGGAGGAGGAGGAGGAGGAGGAGGAGGAGCTTCGAACCTCGAGAATCGAGGTTTTGTAACGCTTTTGTGTCCTCGCGGACCTCCTGGCTCCTCGTCGCAACGGCTGGATTCTCGTTATGTCCAGAGCACACCCCAAGACAGGTCTGGGAGTCGACTTTGCAGCGGAGGAGGAGGAGGAGAAGGAAGGACCACTGTCAACCCCAAGATTCATCAACGATGTTGCAATAGACCTTCCCTCCAAGTTCCGTCTGCGTCGGCTCCTATAATGATGTGGATTCACTGCGGTGAAAAGCCCCGTTGGAAAACCGCCCGACAGCTCTACTCGGCAATGCAAGGTGGCACACTCGACGGGCCAGCGGAACGGGTCAGTTCTGCCAGCGCGGGGCAAACGTCACGCCATGGCACTCGCACGCCCCCCCCCACACACGCCCCAGCCAGGCAATTGCATCAACACCTCCCTGGGGGCCCGTCCAAGACAGTCTGGGGAGACCCAGAAAGGGAGCCCAGAGAGGGCCCCACAGATGGCCAGAGCCCGACAGGTGGCCCGAGCCCGGGCGGGAACGATGCCCATGCGAGGCGGGGATTTGTCCATATCCACCGCCCGGGAACCTTTCGTCCTGGTGCCCCAGCGGGCGGTGGATGTGGATAGATGTTAGCCCCTGGGGCCCCGACTATATGTCCATAGGCACCACCTGCCGAGGTCCCCGAGGACCGATCCTCCAGGCGGTGGTCATGTACAGAATCCCCGCCTCGAAAAGCGAGGGCCCCAAGAGAGAGCCCCCCGACGCCGCCCGACGACGGCGGCGGCGGCGGCAAGGACCGACGGGGGGGCAGGGCGGCACAGGCCGGTCCTGGCCGCGCCGGGCGAGGGGCCGCGAGGGGCGAGCCTGAAGTCGGGCCTGTCCCCCCACAGGGGGATCTTCGACGAAGAATGAAAAATACCCCAAAAATAATATCAACAAATGGTCCAAACATAGTCTGGGGACTATTTTTTGGGTATTTTCTATTTTTGGGGGTATTGTTTAGTGCTCGTCGAAACAATCCCCCTGTAGGGGGACACGCCCGACAGGAGGCGAGCCCGAGCCCGAGCCGCAGAATGCGCCACGGGTCGGGCAGCGCGAGCCTGTTTTTTGCCCCGTGCCGTCGCGATGGCCCGCCTCCCACTCTTGGAGTCGGGCCTCCTCCTCCTCCTCCTCCTCCTCCTCCTCCTCCTCCTCCTCCTCCTCCTCCTCCTCCTCCTCCTCCTCCTCCTCCTCCTCCTCCCCCCCTCCTCCTCCTCCTCCTCCTCCTCCTCCCTCTCCTCCTCCTCTCCTCCTCCTCTCTCCTCCTCCTCCTCCTCCTCCTCTCCTCCTTCTCTTCACGTTCCCTACTCCTCCTCCTCCTCCTCCTCCTCCTCCTCCTCCTCCTCCCTCTACAGGAGGAATGCTCCGAAATCGTTATAAGAATAGTCTGGGGACCACTTTTTTAATACTATGCTTGACCATTCATTTTGGGAGTATGGTTTGGGAACTCTTCATCTTTTCGTCCAAAATCCCCCCGTAGGGGGAGGGGTCCGCCCTAATCCTACTTCTACCAGCCAGGCGCGACGTACCCATACATGCCCTGCAGCAAAGGGCCGAGCAGCCGACAGGCAGGCCTGCCCGCGTGGATCGACCGCTCGCAGGAAGGAGGCGGGGCGAGCCAAGCGGCCATCAAAGGAGACAGGGTGCCTTTGAGAAGGGATCGGATGCTGCCAGCAAGGTCTCCCAGGAGGGCGTCTATACAGGAACAAAGCCACTGCATACTCCAGATTTCTTAATAAAAGGGAGGGGGTCTCAACCCTCCCAGACGAGAAGTTTTAGACCCCCCCCGGGGGAGAACCCTCCAAAACATCGTCCCCAGACCCCCCCAGGCCCTCCAAGATAGCCTGGAAGAGACCCCCCCTGAAATGAGACCCCCCCTCCCTTTATTACGAAATCTGGAGTACACATGCACTTTCAGAGGTCCGCGCGCAGCTTTCTTAGACCTGCGCCGGGCCCGCCTCCCTGGCGCGCGCGGAGCGCGCCAGGGGCGCTCCGGCGCCGACCCGAGAAACCCACGCGGAGCTCCAAAGGCTTACGCAAAATGCCGCTTGTGACGTTAAAGAGGAGCGCGGTTTTTTGAATTCTCGCGACAGCGGTCGTCCCCAGCCCCCGCCGCCCCCTCCCCCCCCCCAGGCAACGTCACGAGTCGCGCTGACCTCCGACTTGGCCTCTGGTTGCTCGTGGAAATTCCCAGACGGCGCTGGTGCGAAACGTGTGACGTTACCGGCCCCCCCGCCCCCCTCCCCTTCCCCCCGCAACGCCCTCGAAACCCTCCTCCCTGCCTTCTTTCGTGGCCGCCCCCCACGACCAAAGCTGGCTCAGAAGCGGCCCCTGGGGAGCTCTGGGCCGCCCCGGCCAGCCCGCCGCGCCGCGCCCTGCCGGAGATGCCCCGAGAGACCCTCCCACAGCACAGCACGACGCCGACGCCCACGTGAGACGAAGCCAGGACGACGACGACTTCGGGCGAGGACGAATCGAGACTCTCTGAGATCCGGCGGCTCTGGAGGATGCATCGGGCGCCGCGGCCTCCTCGGAGCGTTGCGGCACGCTCTGAGAGCGTTCCGGAACGCTCTTAGGGAGGCACCAACTATACACCAACACCGATCCCGGCCAGGATCGACCTGGGCCCAGGATCGGTGCGTACGCCCTCCTGCCATGGGCAGGATGCATATGCACCGATCCTGGGCCTAGGATCGGCCTGGGCTGGATCGGTGTAGGTGTATAGTTGGTGCCCTCCGAGCCCTGGAACGGAGCTGTCCTCGCCCAGGCCCCGTGCGGCGCGGCTCCTCCCGCGGCACGCGCTCGTCGCGAGGGCGTCGGAGCGCGGGCTCCAGTCTCGGCTACACGCAAAAGCATGACCATGGGTAAGGGTGCCCTTTGGTGCGCGGCTTTCTGGGGGCCGCTGCCTCCCTCCTCCCTCCTCCTCTCTCTCCTCTCTCTCTTCCTTATCCTCTCCTCCTCCTCCTCTCCTCCTCCTCTCCTCTGCCTCCTCCTCCTCCTCATCTCTATCTCTCTCCTCCTTTCCTCCCTCCTCCTCCTCCTCCTCCTGGGTAAGGGTGACCTTTGGTGCGCGGGTTTCTGGGGGCCGCTGGGGGACCAAACACCAGCGCGCAAGACGCTGCTATACCGCACCGCGTTCGGCGATCGGGGGATCCCATCGGGCCCGTACCAAGGGTCACTCTGGCGAAAGGTCACTCTTACGTCTAGTCGATTCAAGGCACCGCTCGGACCGCTCATAATTAGGGAAGAATGAATGACATAAACATGAAAACCAGGAGGTCCGCGCGGATTTCTCGGATCGGCGCTGGACCCCCAACCTGGCGCGCGGAGCGCGCAGGGGCGGCGCGGAGGCGCCGCCAGGGGGGCCCCAGCGCCGATCCGAGAAATCCGCGCGGACCTCCGAGTTTTATATTTATGTCATTGGCTGTTTCCCTATTATTCAAGTTAGGGGTAGGGTTCTTGTGACCTGAGGCCATCGAGATCGAAGGAGGAAAGAGAAGGCGGAAGAGGAAGAGGAGGAGGATTTGGAGGGGGAGGAGGAGGAGGAGGAGGAGGGGAGGAGGAGGAGGAGGAGGAGGAGGAGGAGGAGAGGAGGAGGAGGGAGGAGGAGGAGGAGGAGGAGGAGGAGGAGGAGGAGGAGGATTTGGAGGAGGAGGAGGAGGAGGAGGAGGAGGAGGAAGAGGATTGGCTGTGTCACTGTTCGTTCCCCCGGCTCCGCCCCCGAAGTGCCCCGCGGCCCGGCGAGTGGCGCGGCCAGCCCGAGGCGACGGCTGCCGGCGCAGTGATGGCTGCCGCAGCGGCTGTCCGGCCCCGCGCGCCCGTGCCGGGTTTGTTCGCCGCCGCGGCGCCGTGCCCCGGGCCTTCGACGTCGCTCGGACGTCCGTCTCCCGTGCAGTTTTTTTCGGTTTCGCGCGGGTGTTTTTTCGCCGCCGCGGCGCCGTGCCCCTCCCTTCATCATCTTCTCCTCTTCGTCGTCCTTCCCCCTCCCTCCTGTGCCGGCACGCGTTCGGCGTGTCTCGTGTTCTCCTCGGCGCGTGTTTGGCGCGTCAGCTCTCCCGCGCTCTTGCACGCATTTGGCGTGCCTGCCGGCGCGACCAGACGGACGCAAGGCTTAGTGGTGGTGGTGGTGGTGGCGCCGTGCCCCAGGCCTTCGACGTCGTGCCGTCGCTCCGGCGGCCGTTTCCCGTGCATTGTTTCTCGGTTCCGTGCGGTTTTTTTTTTCCTCGAGGGTCCAGGATGGTCCTCGGGGCTTCTCGCCGAGAAAAAACGCACACGTCCAAGCGATGCCAAGACGTCTTGCCTTCTTCAGTTTGGCGGTTGACTGCCCACCAGACCACCCCAGCCAAAAACCCGAATTGGACCCAAATTTCGGGTGGGGAGGGGGTACGGATTCCATATGTGTTTTTGTTCGATGTTCCCCGACCCCCCCTCACTGGAAATGGAGGGCAAATTGGGGCCTTCGGGTTGGGTTGGGGTTTTGGTGGGTGGTGAGCGGTGCGCACGAGGGGTGGAAAGAGGGGAAAGGGCTTCTTAGAGGGAGGCTGCTTCTCAGAAGGCGCCGGCCTTACTTCTATAGGTAGGGCCCGCGCCTTCCAAGAAGCAGGGGTGCTGCTAAGAGGCCCTCCCCCTCCCCTAGGGCTCCCAACTTCGCGCTTCGCGCCCCGCGAAGCGCAAAGCGCGAAGAACTTCGCGCTCTCGCGCCGCCCCCCCAAAGGGAGAGAAGGAGGACGAGGAGGAGGGGGAGAAGGAACGAGGACCGCGAAGCGCGAACAGCTTCGCGCCCTCGTGGGAGCCCTTGCACTCTGCCCCCCATCCCCCCGCCCCCCTCTGCGCGGGGCTGGTCAATACACGTCGGTCGGAAGAAGTAGGTCAAACAGTTCAGCAGGAAGGCGTTGGAAATAGGTCGGGGCTCCCGCCCGCCCCCCCCCGCCACCTGAATAAGAGGGAGGAGGAACACAAGGAAGACGCTCGACCGTTGAGGCAGGAAGGGCGCCTGCGGAGTAGATTGCGACATGCGAATCCAGGAATACCTGTCAACGAACGACAGGTACGTGGTTCCCAGAAAAATCCGACCCTTTCCCCAAAGCAATTCGTTCACCCTGAGTTTCTGCTGCTCCTGGGGCCAGGAGGGGTAGGGGGAGGGGGGGGAGGGGGGAGGAAGGGAGGGAGGGAGAGAGGAGGAAGGGAGGAGGGAGGAGGGAGGAGGAGAGGCGGAGGAGGGAGGAGGAGGAGGAGGAGGAGGAGGAGGAGGAGGAGGAGGAAGGAGGAGGAGGAGGAGGGAGGGAGGAGGAGGAGGAGGAGGAGGAGGAGGAGGAGAGAGGGAGGAGGAGGAGGAGGAGGAGGAGAAGGAGGAGGAGGGAGGAGGAGGAGGAGGAAGGAGGAGGCGAGGGCCCCCGGGAGCTGAAAACGACGAAGGACCTCCGTCTTGATTTGCTTCAGGACCGTGCCCCCCCAGGTGTTCGTGACGTGTCGACCCCAGCGCTGGCTCCTGGCACCGCGGGGACCCTCCAGCCTTGAGCGATCGGCCGCTTCCGAAACGTCCGGCCTCCTCCTCCTCCTCCTCCTCCTCCTCCTCCGCCTCCTCCTCTCCTCTCCCCCCCTCCCCTCCCCCTCCTCCTTCTCCCTCCCTCCCTCCCTCCCTCCCTCCCCCCCTCCCTTCCTTCCTCTCCTCCCTCCCCTCCTCCCTCCTCCTTCCTCTCCTTCCTCCTCCTCCTCCTCTCCTCCCCTCCCTCCTCCTCCTCCTCCTCCTCCTCCTCCTCCTCCTCATCGACCGATCCTGGGCCGCTGGCGGCGTCCAACGTCGAACGCCGGCGGCGGGTTGCCGCTGGTCGGCACGACACGGACCTCCCGTGGCGGCGCGCACGAGGGGGTAGGGGGAGGGGGGAAGGCTTCGTAGAAGGAGGCTGCTTCTCAGAAGGCGCAGTGAGTATCGTTTCACCGATCCCCATCCCCAGCGGCGTGACCTGGGCCCCACTGGCCGATTTACCCCCCTAGATGTTGATATTGGCCGTTATCTTCGGGTTTCGAGGGGTGTATCCCCAACTGGGGGGTAATTTGGTGAGGGTCTCGAAGGGGATGGGGATGGGGATTGGGGGTCGGTTAAACGATACTGACGCAGGGACCTAGTGTGTAGACAAAAAGCCCGTGCCCTTCTAAGACGCAGCCTTCTTCTGAGAAGCCTCCCCCCTCCCCCTGCCCCCCTCCCCAGACATCCGGCCGCTCCAACTTCTTCGATGCGTGGGCCCAGGGAGAGGGAAGGGCCACCGGTTCTCCGTCCCGAATCATATCCTGACGGCCCCGAGGCCCAGCGAGGCCCCCTCCGGAGCGGCGGCAGCACCCGCAGCGGCAGCTGCGACGACGATGACAACGACGACGACGATGATGAACCTTCTCCTCCTCCTCCTCCTCCTCCTCCTCCTCCTCCTCCTCCTCCTCCACCTCCTCCTCCTCCTCCTCCTCCTCCTCCTCGGCCCCAAAACCCGCCGCTCCAACTTCTGCTGGAGCGTCCGATCTCTGGGCCGGAGCGCGGCGGCCCCCCCTCGCCCCTGCCCCCGTCTGCGCGCGCCCGGCCGGCGCGCGCTCAGCAGGCTCCCAGCTCGAGGTCCCAGCCCCGGAGGGCCACGTGCTCGGCCGTCCTCTCCCGGGAAGGCGCGAGGAGGGGGAGGAGGAGGGGGAGGAGGAGGAGGAGGCGGAGGAGGAGGAGAAGGAGGCGGAGGAGGGGAGGAGGAGGAGGAGCGGAGGAGGAGGAGGAGGAGGAAGCGGAGGAGGAGGAGGAGGAGGAGGAGGAGGAGGAGGAGGAGGCGGAGGCGGGAGAGGGCCAGCTGGCTCGGGGTGTGCGCGGAGAAGCGTGGGCCTGAGATCGGCGCTGCGTCGCCGATGGATCGGCGCTGGGCCCCCGGATGACGACGAGCGGACGACAAATGAGGGTCGACGCGCCCCCCCTCCACGAGTCCTAGACGTTCCTTCGGCTCGTCAGTCGGGCCCCGGAGCCTCACCATAGCCACGAAGGTGGAATGCTGAACTTGGAGGAGGAGGAGGAGGAGGAGGAGGAGGAGGAGGAGGAAGAGGAGGAGGAGGAAGAGGCGGAGGAGGAGGAGGAGGAGGAGGAGGAGGAGGAGGAGGAGGAGGACTGAAGGATCTCAGTGTGCGGACGCGCCAAAAGCCTCTCGGCTCAAAAGCCCTGCCCTCCCCGCTTGACCTGGCGGCGCGCGCATGCCCACGGCGCTGGACCGAAGGAACTGCAGGCCCGCAGCCGGGAGCCGATCCCCCACCCGACCACAACTGGGGGTGGGGCGGCGGGGACCACTCTGAGCCTCACCACCCACCCCCCGTGGAGAACGCACCGTTGCCGCCCGCGTCTCGAGGGAGCCGCCGAAGCCGGAAGCCGGTGGGCTCACCAGGCTGCAGAGGAGCCGCTCTCCAGCCAGGCAGCTGCGCCGAGTTGTCCAGGCTGCTCGTCTTCAAAGGCCCGGAAGATCTCCAGCGAGCGCCCAGCTCTGCACGGGAACCGCCCGCCACCCGCGCAAAGGTTGTTCCATACGTTCAAGCTTCCCGGTCTGCATTTCGACCAACCCCAGCGAAATCCCGCCCTGAAAAGGAACCGCCCACAACTCCTGCAACCGCCGCAAGATGCTGAAACCAACGCGCGCGGCGCCGTGGCGAGAGGCCCATTTTGAGAAGGATCCAGCATCCCATTCTGAGACCGCTGCGGGCTTTCAAAGCGAGCGTGCAGGGCGCGAAAGCAAAGCCCCCATGTTGACAGGGCGCCGCCCTCCCTCCGCGAAGCTGCTGCAAAGTTGTACACCGAACGTGCGTGGCGCTGAAGCTGGAGCCCCCCCCTGTTGCCCGGGGAACCGCCTCCCGTCCTCGAGACTGCGGCAGATTTCCTCTTTTTTGGAATGGAAAGACCCGAAGGGAATGTACACGGCACCAGAACGGTCACACTTGAGACAGCCACTCTGACTCCAAACTGTGGCCGCCACCCGAACGACCCCAAGAATCCAAACTGCCTCGACTGCTTGCCTGCAGAGGTGGTCGAGGTAGTTTGGATTCTCGGGGTCGCTCTGGTGGCGGCCACGATTTTGAGGATTCGTTTGAAGGAGACTGCGGCAGACTTCTGCGACGAGTGGGCACCACGCTGAGGCAAGGAGGAGGAGGAGGAGGAGGAGGAGGAGGAACCCCGTGCGAAAACAAAAGGCGCCCTCCACCCGTGGATGGAGGCCGCACACCTCTGCGCGCGGCGCCGACGCGGGAGCCCTACGCTAAACAGAGACCACCCTGCGTCCTTGAAGCGCTGCTTCGATAAACAGCGACCATCCTGCGTCGAAGAGCGCCTTTGAATGAGCCCTCGCGCAAACCTCCCGAACGCAGGGCTCCTGCGTCTTTGAGGCGCAGGAGCCCCTACTCTAAACAGAGACCATCCTGCGTCGAAGAATGAGCGCCTCGGGAGCTCTGCTTCGAGAAAGGCCGCCCCCGCTTCCTTGGAGCTGCTGCGAAGGGTTGAAACGCATGCGCGCGGCGCGAAGGCAAGAGTCACATTCTGGAAACGACCCCCTCGATCTTCGAACCTGCTCACCATCCACGCTTCTGGATCATAGATGGGTTATTCATGCGGACGAGGAAGAGGAAGAAGAGGAGGAGAACCAGAGTGAACCAAAGATGCATAAACGATGCTGCGGCACAACATATCGTCCCAAGTCGAGCTCGTCACGCGCCCCTGCAATACCCTGGAAAGCTACACAGTTGGGCCTGCCATCTTGGCATCGGCCCCGTTCTGAAAAGGAAATGCCTTGCATCTCACTGGCGCAGGATTGCGTAAGCCAACGATCATACAACTCAAAAAAAGTCCAACGAGGTCCCCCGTTCGAACAATGACCGCCATCCTTTCCGTGTAAGTGTTGTTCACATTACATATGTGGTCATGAACGCCGAGAACGTCTCAAACGACAGCTCCATTTTGCAAATGAGCCGCTATGTGTCCATGCAGCGCTACATGCGTTGAAGCTTCTCCGGGTCCTTAAGCTGAACGGCGTCTCAGGCGAAAAATTTCATCCTGAACAAGCAAGAAATCCACCCTGTTCAACGTTGCCATAAACACTAATACGCGAGGCGCTGAGGCAAGAGCCCTGTTTCGAACACCACCAGCGCTCAATCCTTGAAACTATTGCCATACGTTGGAAGCAATGTTTGCGGCGCTACGGCGAGAGTCTGGCTCTGAAACAACGCCATCCCTCCGCGAAGCTATCACCAACTTTTAATGCGAATATGCGTGGCGCTAAGGCGAGACCACACGTTTACAAACCAACCTTTAGGACCAATGTTCGCGGCGCGAAAACGAAAGCCCCACTTTGAAAACGCCCTCCCTCCATCCACGAAACTGTCCAAAATGTTCAAGCGAATGCACGCGGCGACAAGGCTTACCCCCCCCCCCCAAAAAAAAAAAACGGTTGCACGTTTCAACTGCGCGGCGCCAGGGCGAGAACCCCATTCTGAAAACGGGCCCCCTCCATCCGTGAAGCCGTGGCCGACTTTCAAAAGGAATGCGCGTGGCGCGAGAAGCCAAAACCTCACTTTTATGTGTATATATGTACACAAAAAGCTCTATCCTTGCAACTGCTGCGAACGCCACCTTTCGAAAACGGCCCCGACTCGATCCGTGAAACGGCTGCAAACTTCTGAAGCGAGTGCGTGCGGCGCTGAGGCGAGAGTCTCATTCGAAGGGGAAAGAAACGAACAACAAAAAAATGAGGAAGGAACAAAAAAAAAACGCCCCGCGACGCTGCTACAATGTGTTACTACGAACGTCAGCCCCATTCTGAAGTCAGCCCCCCTGCATGAAACCGCCGCCACGTGTATCAAAACGGGTGTGCGCGGCGCGAAAGCACAAGCCCAATTTTGAAAAGGAGCCTCCCCCCATACTTGAAGCTGCTGCGAGAGGCACACTTGCAAACGGCCCACCATCCATCCGTGAGACGGTTGCAAGCTCTTGAAAAGAAGGCGCGCGGCGCTGAAGACAGCCACCCCTCCATCCGCAAAAATGATGCAGCCCTTTGAAGCGAATGCGCGCGGAGCTGAGGCGAAAACCCCATTTTGAAAACCACCACCTTTCCAATTTGGACGCCCGAAATGGGTACGGAAAGAATGGGCACAATGCCAACAACAAATGTTATCCCAAATCAACAGCGGCCGCTGTTGGGTAAGCGGCCTTCTGTCTCATATGGACACAGGCCGCGGCGGCGCGGACAGCGAGCCCTGTTCAAAATGAACAGGAACTGCTGTTGGGCATCGTACACATTCTTTCCGTACCCATTCCGTTCGTGCCGATCCAACTGTGGAGCCGCTGTAAACTTCCAAAACCATGCTCGGGGCGCCAGGGCGAGGGCCACACTCCCCAATCCGTGCTTGCCCTGAACCGGGGTCCAAGCGGAGGTTGCAAAATCCGGCCAAAATTTCCCGCCGATGTTGGTGCGGGCTGCGCTCCATGGTTCCCGGTTCTGGGCCCCCAGGCTCCCAGTGATTGGTTCCGCGCCGATTTCGGTGGGCGGCGGGGTTCCCGGGTTCCCGGGCTCCTGGTCGATCTTCTGATCGATCGGTCTCACCATCGATCTCATTACCCACCTCTCTTTTGATCTCATCATCGATCGATCTCACAATCGATCTCACGATCGATCTCACAAGCGATCTCACACTAGATCACACGAGCGATCTCACGATCGATCTCACTATCGATTTGACGACTTCATTATCGGTCTCACGATCGACCTTACACTCGTCCTCGCTATCGATTCCACTATCGATCTCACAATCGATCTCACAATCGATCTCAAGATCCATCTTATCATTGTTCAAACCATCCACTGATTGGGGGGTTTCTCTGGTATAAAGCTTTGTTTAGAAAACAAAGGAATCCATTCGTGAAATGTTGCAGATTTCAAGCTCATTGTTTAAACGGTGAGGACGCCTCAGACGAACAGCCGGGCCCGCCCTGCTGACATGGCTGGGGATGCGACAGGGAGAAGCTGTTCGAGGCAAAAGGGCGCAGGAGGAGGACCCCACCTTAGTGGGCCCCGGAAACGGCAGGGCCGTCGTTTTGTACCGTTTCCGACAAAGTGCCCCTTGAAAACGGAAAGGGCAAAAGAAACGGCCCCAGGATTGGAACCAGAGCCGGACCCTGTCAAGCAGGGGCGGCGACGGAAGCGGCAGGAAGACGGCCTCGGAGCTGGCAGCAACGCGGCAAAGACGGAACCGGTGGCAAACAACGGCGACGGAGGCAGGAGAGCAACGGCCTCGGAGCTGGCAAAAAAACGGCAAAACGGAACAGGCATAATATCTTCATGTGTTAATACATATATATATATATATATATATATATATATATAGACGCATATCGGTGCCGCATATCGGTTTATCGGTTTATCGGGTTATCGGCTGGTCGTCAGTCCCCCGCCACGACGACGACGGCGACGGCGACGGCGTGAGTTTTGTGTTTGGCTCTGGCGCGGACGGCGCACCCCGCTCTGGGGCGGCTCGGCTTGATCAGCCTGAGTCTCTGGTGCGGACGGAGTCCCGCAGGGGTCCGAGCATCTCCCGCCGCGCGCGATGCTGTGCGCGGGCAGCGCAGGGCCTGCGAGGGTCTCAGGCGACAGTGGTCGAACCAACTTGGGGCAGGGCATATGCGAGGTCGTTGTCTCGGACGAAAGTGGCCTGAAGAGGTCAGCTATAGGCGTCTCGGAAGCCGCTGTTGCGAGGATGTCGCAGGCGAAAGTGGTCGGACCGCCATGGGGTAGGGCACCTCCGAAGTCAGAAGTGCGAGGGCGCCCCGGGCCAAAGTTGTCTGAACATCGCATCCTGGGGCAGATCGGGGGTCAGACTATTTCAAGGCTGGGCACATCCCCCCCAGGTGAACGAGGCGAGTTTTTGCGCGGGCGGAAATGGCCAGCACAATTTGGGGCAGGGCATATCAGAGGTCAGCGTTGCGAGGATGTCTCAAGATGAGGAAGAGGAAGGTCATGCTGATGATAATGATGGCGATGGCGGCAGCCGCGCGGGAGGCAGAATCTGGCGGGGCAAATATCGGTGGGGAGTAAAATCTGGCGCGCTATTTTGCGTCGGTCTGGATCACATTGTACGAAAGGACGGACGGCGATCGGCTCCAGGAGCAGAGCCTCGACAAGACTCCACGAGGAGCAGAGCCCCGACAAGACTCCGCGAGAGGGGAGGGAGAAGGAGGAAAGGGGAGGAGGAGAGGGGAAATGCGAAACCCCTAAAGCGCAAAGAAAGAGGGGGAGGGGGAGAAGGAGCCCCCCCCCACCTCGCCTAAGCACGGTAAAAACCGACAACATCCTAGCCCGAAGTGCCCTGCCAGATTTCGCTTCCCGCAAGACCGCCTGCGCGCGGAGCATCTGCAAATCACAGGTCGGCAGGGGGCAAATATACCGCAGGACGGCCAGGGACAAACATGCCAGAGGTTGGCTGGGGGCGAATATATCACAGGACGGCTGGTACCACCGACCACTCTCTCCTCTGGCCACCCCTCTGGCCACCCCCCACCACCGACCACTCTCTCCTCTCCCTCGTCACCCCCCTCCAAGTCATCCACGTGCGTCCTCGACGGCGACGGCGACGATGGCAGGGAGCGACGCGCGTCATATTTGATAGGGCGCGACACTACCCCTGCAGATGCGCCCGCCTCTCCGCGCGCGTCGGCTGGCCACGTCGGCGCGCCGACGCGTCCTTCCGAAGCTTCTTGCTCCGGTTGCGTCGGCGCGTCGCCGCCTCCTCGCGGAGCTTCGCGAGGAGCTCCTGGGAGGCCGCGTCGCCGGCCGCGTCGGCGTCGCACGGCAGCCAGATGCGCGCGGCGCCAGGCGCGCCGGCCGCGCCGCCAGCAACCTCGCCCAGCACATGCTCGGCGCCTTCGCTGCCGCGCTCGCGGGCCGCGCGCAGCAGCGCGCGGAGCAGCTCCCTTCGCCAGAGCGCGCTGTTCCCGTACTGCGCCCGCGGGATGCCCGGCGGCAGCAACGCGCACTGCGCCCGCGGGAAGCCCTGCTGCGCATTCCGGGCCCCCAATGCCTCCAGCGCCTCCTCGGCGCACCGCCTCGGGCACTGGTCGTCGTCCTCGGCGTGCGCGGCCCAGATGCCACCTGGCACTCCTGGGTGCTCCTCCAGGCGGCCCAGGTAATCCTGGAACTTCCCGACTGGGTCCGTGCACGCCGGAACTCCAGCCAAATAGGGCTGCCCATGGCCGTGGAGACCCCCCAAGGCCACCGCCTCCATGCGCGGCCGCCCGTGCGCCAGGAGCTCCGCGATGCAGTAAGCGCCAGCGGAAAAGCCGAGCGCGACGACGGGCCCGCCGTCGGCGAAGCTCTCAACGAAGTCCGCGAGCAGGTCCACGCTCCCGGGCACTAGATCCCCGAGGAAGCCGTGCGCAGCGTCGTTTCGATCCAGGATCCACAGCCGGTCTCGCGGCCGCAGTGGCGCGAGGAACCGAAACGGCGGCAGTCCCCAGCTCATCGTGGCCTCGAGCTTCCCGGCGAACGGCGCTCTCGCGTCGCCACCCTCGCCCCCGAGGCCGGCGAGGTAGAGCAACAGCGGCTCCTCCTCGAGCGGCCCGTTCTCAGGCGGCTCATCCGCGTCAACCCCGCAACTGGAGGGCGCCGCCCTGGCGGCGAAGTAGCGCAACTCCTCGCCCGTCGCTGGACACCGCCAAACGATGGGGCCCTGGAGAAAGCCGGCGGGGCCACTCCACGGCGACGCAGCGCGCAGCAGGTGGGCCGGCGGGGGGCCGCCTGGGGGTGTCGGCCCGCGCGGCGACGCAGCGCTCGGATCAGGCTGCGCCGCCGCCTGCGGTCCCGCCTCGTCCTCGAGGTCCAGGTCGCTCGCGCGGGGGCTCGGTGGTGTCGACTCGCCGCCTCCTCCCTCGTCCGGGTGCTGCTCGGCCGGGGCAGAGGGCCCCGCGCTGCCGAGGCCTGCTGCTCGGCTGGGGCGGGGCCTGCTGCTCGGCTGGGGCGGAGGGCCCCGCGCTGCCGAGGCCGCTCCCCTTCCTTGGCTGGGGCGCGGTCGGGCCCTGCTCTCCGCTCGGCTCAGGCCCCTCTCGGGCTGGCCTTCCCCTGGGGATCGAGACCTCGATCCCTGGGGATCGAGACCTCGATGGTGCTGCGGGTGGCGCCCGCAACAGGTGCGGCGGCGGGGGGCCGCCTGGGGGCCTCGGCCCGCGCTGCGACGCAGCGCGCACTAGGTGCGGCGGCGGGTGCCCGATAGGGGGCACGCTCGCGCGGCGGCGCATCCGCGCGGCCGCCCAACGGAACTGCTTGAGCCAAGACCGCAACAACAACACTCCACGACGGCCTCTGAGCGAGTGCCCTTGGAGCTGTCGCGAAGCCCTGGGAAGGATCCCAGAGGGCTCAATCAGAACCCAGAGATCCCTCCTCGGTCGTCTTGGGGCCCTCTTAGGCTTTCCCCAGGGCCATCGGAGAGGGCCAGGACGGCTTCAACAGGGCCGCCGGAGGGACACAATTAGGATCACCCGGGAGGCTTCTGCCAGGTGATCTTGTGGCGGGAGACCGAAAGTTATGAGGATGTCTCATGCGAAAGTGGCCTGAAGAGGTCAGCTCTACGCGTCTCGGACGCCACTGTTTCGAGGATGTCGCAGGCGACAGTGGCCGGACCGCCATGGGGCAGGGCACCTCCGAAGTCAGAGGTGCGAGGGCGTCTCAAGCGCAAGCGGCCTGAACACCGCATCTCGGGGAACATCGGGGGTCAGACTACGTGAAGGCAGGGCGCATCCCAGGTCAACGCTGCGAGTTTTTGTGTAGGCGGAACTGGCCAGCACAATTTGGGGCAGGGAAGAATATCAGAGGTCGGCGTGGCGAGGATGTCTCAGGATGAGGATGAGGAAGGTCATGCTGATGATAATGATGGCGATGGCGGCAGCCGCGCGGGGGGCAAAATCTGGCGGGGCAAATTTCGGCGGGAAGCAAGTGCGATGATGGCTCAGGCGACGGTGGCCAACTTACTTCAACTCAAAGAATATCGGATCCCAGAATATCGGAGAGATGAGACGTGGACCCGGGGTGGGGGGCCCACGCAGCCTGGCGATCACACCAAATGCCCGCCGCCATGCCCTGGTTTTCGAACCACATGCGGGCGAGGAAATGCCCGACCAGATTTCGTGTTCGACGAAGTCCTCATACGTGCCCACGCACCCCCCGAGTACTCTGAGCGCCCGAGCTGGCTTAGTCCAGTCCTTCATCGGCGTAGGCTGGAACTGGTTGTACAGCATGCCCATCGCCAAACCCATGCTGAGCCCCCCGTTGAGTTCGCCAAGGAATATGACGCGCATGTTGTTGGTCGATGCCATGGTGCACATGTCGACTAGGTCGAGGTTCCCGCGCCTGCCCATGTGAGCCTGTGGGTCGATTGGTCCCGTAGTCGACACTCGTGCCACAAGAGCGTCGCCGTCCTGTAACGGCTGAAGCTCCCCGTTGGGTCCCAAATGTGATCTCATTGGCTGATAGCCTGGAATGTGGCCGAGCGTCGCCAGCACCGTCGGCGTGGCTCCTGGTACGATATGCTCAGACTGCCGACATATGCTGACAACCGTACCTCCAGGAACTTGACCTGCAATCGCTTCGAAGACTAACGTTTCGTAGAAGCGGCACCTCTCCGCGTGAGTTGGTTGTCTGCCCAAGTACTTCGCCATCAGCTGCCCGAGGTATGCGAAACACTCGACCGGCGGCCGCGCGCACCCATGGATCAGAAGAGCCGGCTTCTCTTGGACCACATCGACGTCGTGCAACTCGAAACTGTTGAGAGGCAATATCGTGGCGCCAAGCTGTCGCAACGCTGGCCCATTATGCTGTTCCAGGAATTGTAATCAAGTCCGACACGATCCAATCTACTAGTGCATATGGCCCCGCCCGACTGGTGACGCCAGCGCCTCTCGCCTGAATGTCAGCTGAGGCTGCCGCGCCGTCGCCCTGCATGGAACCAGGAGCCAAAAAATGGCACTACGCTGCTCGGGCCCCTGGTGCTGAGGCGGAGGACGATGGGGCCCCTCACCCCCGTCGTCCCGAGGACGCTCGGCGTCTGGGCCCTCGCCAAAAATGCCCCGCCAGATTTCGCTCCCCATAATACCCGCCCTCTCGCTGGGGGGGGGGGGGGCGCGGAGCTGGGACAGGGAAGGCCCTCGCCGTCGCGAGGCAGACACCAATGAATCCACCCCCGCTGCTCCACTGCGCGAGTGTCGCGGTCAGCTCTCGCCGCCCAACTACCACAGCTCCCGCCGCGCAAACGGATTCGGGATCTGCAGCTTTCGCCGCAGCTAGGGCTACCACGCAACTTACGCCACGGCAGAAACGGACGGTGATGATGATGATGTTGATGACGATGATGATGCTTTTGATGATGATGATGATGTTGATGATGGTGATGCTGACGATGATGATCTTAAATATGATGGCGATGCTGATGATGATGGTCTTAAAGATGAGGACGACGATGATGATGATGCTGATGACAACAATAAGGAGGAGGAGGAGCAAAAGGATGAGGAGCAGGGGGAGGAGCAGCAGGATGAGGAGGAGGAGGAGCAGCAGGAGGGGGGGAGGGGGGGAGTGAGGCAGGGGAATGAGGGAGGAGGAGAGGAGGAGGAGGGGAGGAGGAGGAGGAGGAGGAGGAGGGGGAGGGAGGGAGGGGGAGGAGGAGGAGGCGGAGGACGGGGATGACGATGAGGAGGAGGAGCAGGAGGAGGAGGAGGAGGAGGAGGAGGAGGAGGGAGGGGGAGGAGGAGGGGATGATGATTGATGAGGAGGAGGAGGAAATGATGAGGAGGGAGGGGGGGAAGGGAGTTATAGAGGAGGGGGAAGGAGGGAGGGGGAGGAGGAGGAGAGGAAAAGGATGAGGAGGGGGGGAGGAGGAGGAGGAGGAGGAGGAGGGGGAGGGAGGGGAGGGGAGGAGGGGAGGAGAGGAGGAGGAGGAGGAGGAGGAGGAGGGAGGGGGAGGAGGAGGAGGGGCGATGATGACGAGGAGGCGGAGGAAATGAGGAGGAGGGGGGTAGGGAGTATAGAGGAGGGGAGGGAGGGAGGGGGAGGAGGAGGAGGACGGGGAAGATGAGGAGGAGGAGGAGGAGGAGGAGGAGGAGGAGGAGGAGGGGAGGGAGGGGGGGGGGAGGAGGAGGGGGGATTATGATGAGGAGGAGGAGAAATGAGGAGGAGGAGGTGGGAAGGGAGTATAGGCAGGAGGCCGGATGAGGAGGAGAGGGAGGGGGGGGGAACAAGGGAGGGGAACAAGGGAGGGGAATGGGGGACGGATGTGAGAGCGTGGGCAGGAGGGGAAGAGGGAGGGAGGACGAGCTCCCCAGGAATGGTGGTCAGCTGGAACGCCGAGAAGGGGCTCACGGGGGCCGCGGCCCTGTGCGCGCAGAACCATGGGCGTCGGGGCCAGTGAGGGAGGGAGGGAGGAGAGGGAGGGAGGGGGGATCGGAACGGAGGAGGGAGGAGGAGGAGGAGGAGGAGGAGGAGGAGGAGGAGGGAGGAGGAGGAGGAGGAGGAGGAGGAGGCGGAGGCGGAGGAGGACTAGGAGGAAGAGGAAGGGGAGGCGGAGGAGACTAGGAGGAAGAGGGGGAGGGAGGACTAGGAGAACCATGGGCGTCGGGGCCAGTGAGGGAGGGAGGGAGGAGAGGGAGGGAGGGAGGGAGGATCGGAACGGAGGAGGGGAGGAGGAGGAAGAGGGAGGAGGAGGAGGAGGAGGAGGCGGAGGCGGAGGAGGACTAGGAGGAAGAGGAAGGGGAGGACTAGGAGGAAGAGGAGAGAGAATTTCGAAGGATTACCCATTGGACAACCACGACAACGCCGGGCCGATAAACCGATCAACCGATAAACTGAAACATCCGATATACCGATAAACCGATAAACTGATAAAGCCAAGCTGTGCTGAGATTCGGGCACGCATGCGATCAGTCGGTTTAGTGGTTGATCGGTTTATCGGCAGATCGACCGATAAACCGATATAACCATATCGGTTTATCGGTCGATCTGCCGATCAACCGATCAACCGAAATAGTTTATCGGTTGATCGGTTTATCGGCTTTATGTTCGTGTCCTGCGGCTGCAATCTATATTCCCTTTTCTATATTTTTACAATCCGGGGGGGTGGGAACCCCCCCCCCCCGAAAATCGGACCCCCGGGATCTGGCGCTTTTGGGGCCCCCTGGACGCCTTGCAAGGGGTCCCCCGGGCCTTCCGGGCCTCCTGGACGCCCCTGCCGGGCCTTGCCAGCGGGCCCAAAGCGGTCAGGAGGGCGGCCAAACGGCCCCGCGAGAGCCCCACGCGGCCCCAGACAGCCCCAAGACGCCCGAAGACGACCCAAAGAAGACCCCCAAGAGGTCCTCCAAGTGCAAAAACAACAACACTTTCCTTTCCTTTCCTTTCCTTTCCTTTCCTTTCCTTTCCTTTCCTTTCCTTTCCTTTCTTTTTTTGTTTAAAAAAAGGATTTTTTGGACATTCGGTTCCTCGGTATTCCGTGCGTCCGAGTCCGCCGAAGAGGCCCCAAAAATCCTCCCACAACGGTGTCAAAGGGCTTCCAGACAGTCCAAAAGAGCCCCAATATGGTCCAACAGGGCCGCAAGATGGCCCCAAGAGAGCCCCGCTGACAGCCCCAGATGGCCCCAAGACGCCTCCCGAAGCACTCCAAATCGTGACCCGGTCGTTCAGGGAGACCGTGGTTGGTAGCAAGGTGGCCGCAAGAAGCCCCCAGAGGCCCCCAAAAGGCGCCCAGGAGGCCCCCAGAGGTCCCCAAAAAGCTTTTGAGAGGGGCCCAGGAACACCTCCAAAGAGGAGCCCCTGCAATAAAAACTGGGGATGAGGACAAGGAGTGGCTCGCAGACAAGGAAGATTACGAGTAAGAGGAGAGGAAGTAGAAGGATGGTACATAACATTACTATAACGACGATGGCGCAAACGGCAACAATGAATCATCGCTATATTTGGCTCTCCTGCATGCCGAGCTTCAATAACCAAGGTGCATGGCGCGAAGCGCCAATGCAGATATATATATATATATATATATATATATATTATATATATATATATAGTCATTTTCTTTTGTTAAGAAGAACTGCTATGCTATATATATATTATACACCCCTATTAATGATAACAAAAAAAAACTGCCCTGTCGTTGCCAGGGCCCGCTCGAGGACCCGACCCCGTCCCCGGGGGCCAGCTCTTCGCCCCGGGTCCGCTCTCTCTCGGCGGCCCCGGCCCCGCGGGCCGGGCTCGCGGGGAGCAGACGCGCCAGAGCGGAGCAGACGAAGAACGCAGACGCCGCCCGAGGTCCGGGCACCCGGGCCTGTGGTCCGGGTCCGGGGAGGCGAAACAGGAGGAGGAGGGGGAGGAGGAGGGGGAGGAGGAGGAGGGGGAGGAGGAGAGAGGAGGGGGAGGAGGAGGAGGAGGAGGAGGAGGAGGAGGAGGGGGAGGAGGAGGGGGAGGAGAGGGAGGAGGGGGAGGAGGAGGAGGGGGAGGAGGAGGAGGGGGAGGGGGAGGACGAGGAGAAGGAGGAGGAGGAGGAGGAGGGGGGAACCAAAGAGGGGGACAGCATTGCGGATGCCACGACAGTGGACACCCTGACAGTCCTACCATTGAATGCAAACTGTGTTTAAGTGTGCAAAGCATGTTCTAAGCATGTTGGGTACATGTTTTTCACGTGTCTCAACCATGTGTAACACATGTTTTAGACATCTGGAGATGATTTGGCAACATGCTTCCTCTCCATTGATCGTCCTTCACAAGGGTAGGGTGGAGATTCAGCTCACGTAGCTGATTTTCCCGGCGCCTCCCAGCGCCGGGACGCGCCCATGTATCGAGGAATGGGCCCGGCGGCGGGGCCGAAACCAGCTGCACGCGGCAGAGTTCGTAATCCCCCCCTTTCGTTCGGCCCGAGCATCGGTGGTTCAGAGATGGGGTGTCCTGAGGGAGGGGGTGTCCTGAGGATGCGAAGGGAGCCAGGGGCGGATACCCACGCAATGCTCGAGGCGCCTCGCCCTCTCAGGACCCCATCCCTCGGGACCCCATCTTTGAGCCACCGGCTGTTGGCAACTGCATGCGAAGCCCATCCCCGCAGGTCGGATCTCTGAAACGCCGGCTGGGGTTCAGACAGGGCTGGACCCAAACGCTGTTTTTCGGTATATGTTCTTCGTTTTGCTCTACCTGTTTTCCTGTACCTCCCGGCCAAAACGAACAACAAAACACGGCCGACGTCCAGCAAAACAGCGTTTAGGTCCAGCCCTGGGTTCCGAATTCGAGGGCGGCCTGCAGAAAGATCAACCCCAGCGTCGGCCAGACCCGCAGGGGGCAGGGTTCTCGGTGGCCGAAGAGACCGCGCGCCGCCCAGGCTGTGGCCAGCCCCCCCTGGGCTTAGCATCAGGTCGGGCGTGTCCTCCGACAGGCGGATTTGTAGAGACGAAACATGAAAAGACGCATCCCAGATGCACAAAAGGCCCCCAAAACGGTTCCAAGAGAGTGCCCAGACGGGGGAACCGAACGGACATTTCGAGCCCTCAGCCCCGAGAAGCTCCCAAGAGGCCCCCCAGGAAGCCCAAAGAGGCCCCAAGAGGCACCCGAGAGGCCCCAAAAAAGCTCCAAGGAAGCTACAAAACAAACTAGGAAGCCGCCGACAGAACACCACCCCACACCACACAGACAGAACGCTGTTATTTCTCCCCAATGACAGAACGCTGTCTCCAGGGTCGGCGGCATCGGCCGTAAGGCCTTCGCAATAGTCAAAACAAAAAATACCCCTAACTACTCAAAACATCGTCACCGGACTATGTTTTGACTATGTGTGAATATTCCTCCTGTAGACGGACAAGCCCGACTAAAGCTTAGCTCGGGAACGGCCAAGAGGGGAGTGTCCAAGAGCGGGGGGTGCAAATCATGACCGGCGGCATGTGCGCGGCCCAGGGGGGGGGGCCAGGGACGTAATGAAATAAGACGAGGCGCCATGGGAGCCCTGGGACACACAAATAAATACACACAAATAGAAGGATTCCCCATATTTTCCCTTGTTTTCTCGGCTTTTGTCTTCCCGCCCAATTCCCATATCTTTCAAAAAATTTCAAGGGAATCGACGGTTGATTGTGTCTGTGTGTCTTTCCCCTCCTGACTGGACCCTGGGGCCTTCCCCCGGGACCAGCTCTTCATCGTGACTCGTCTTCTGGGCCGGTGGCTAGAGGCCCCCTACCTCCTCCTCCTCCTCCTCCTCCTCCTCCTCCTCCTCCTCCTCCTCCTAGATGGGGTCCGCGAGGACGGGGTCGGAGGATCGCCCTGCATCGCCGAGGCATCGGCGATTTCGACGGTGCATCGGCGACGCCAGCGCGAAGAGAATCGGGCCCCGCATCGAGCAGCATCGGCGATGCATCGGCGAAGCGGCGAGATCCTCCGACCCCATCTACTCGGACCCCATCACGGAGGCCTAGAAAGGAGAGCCACGGGAAGCCAAGAACGGCGAAAAACCTCAGGACCCGCTTCCCTAAGGTTATGTTGCTCCCATCGTACTGGTGGACCACATCCCAGAAATAAGTTCGAGCACATAAAAAAGTGTCGAAATAGTGTATGCCCGCCACGCTAAGGGAAGTGTCGAAGGAGTATCGCCCCCTGGGGCCCGACACGTGAAAACCCCTCAATCTCGGTACGTGCCTGGTGCTCGAAATTCTCTCTGGTGGCCAAGGCCAGAATAGGTTGGTGCATCATGACCCTCAGGACCTGCTTCCCTCAGGACCCGCTACCCACAAGGCCCGTTCCCCTAAGGACCTGCTTCCCTGAGGACCCGCTTCCCTGAGGACCCGCTTCCCTAAAAACTGTCCCCCCTGGCGGCGGGCGTCCTCCGACCCCATCTGCTTGGACCCCATGTAGGAGGCGATGCATCGGCGATGCGGCGCGATCCTCCGACCCCATCTGCTCGGACCCCATCTGGGAGGCCTGGAGTGGAGGGGGCCCCAGGAAGCCCCAAAAAAACCTCAGGACCCGCTTCCCCTCCTTCTGTTCCTCCTCCTCCTCCTCCTCCTCCTCCTCCTCCTCTCCTCCTCCTCCTCCTCCTCCTCCTCCTCCTCATCCTCCTCATCCTCCTCCAAGGACCCGTTCCCCCCCCTGGCGGTGGGCGTCCTCCGCAGCACCGCGTCGCCCCCCGCGGCCGGCGGCGCGCAGCGGCCGCCGCGCTCCTCGCGGGCGGCAGCGCCCTGCGGCCCCTGCTGGGGGGCCCGGGTGGCCCCGACGATCTCGGGCCGCGGTCGGGCCGGGGCCGCCGCGCTCAGAGCCGGGTGCGGGTGCGGTAGAAAACACACACACACACACACACACACACACACACACACACACACACACACACACACACACACACACACACACTGTGGGAAAACACACACACACACACACAAACTGTGGGGGAAAAAAACATACAGTGTCTGTGGGAAAAAACACACAGTGGGAAAAAACACACAGTGGGAAAAAAACACACAGTGATTTTTCTTCCCACAGTGTGTGTTTTTCCCACAGGCTCGACCACAAGAGACCTCCCGCAAGAAACCCAGCCCTGAGACCCCAGGGCGTCCATTGAGTTTCGGTGTGGGAGCGCCACGCGTTCCAGCGCAAAACCATCGAGACACAGGAAAAAAAAAAACGGGGCACCCTGGAAGCAAGCAGGGTGTTTCTTGGCATGGGTTTCCACTGCACGGCTGGTCCGCGTCGAGGTGTCGCGGCCGTGGGTCTCTGACGCCGCGTGGATCGTTCCGCCTTGAACGGTCGCGGCTCTCCGATAGCGCAGATCGCTCGTCATAGGCCGATGCTGGGTCACTGGAGGCATTGAACACGCTTGGATGGCCGCCACGTCAACGCGGCGCAAACCCAACGCACAGAACCGTGAGGGGAAGGCGACCCTAGGGCCTACCCACGGCCCGAGGGAAGGGCCTACCCAAGGCCCTGTAGGGCAGCCTGATGGTAGGGCCTGCCCAAGACCCCAGGGCAGACTAGGGTAGGGCCTAGCCAAAGCCCCAGAGTAGGCCTAGGGTAGGGCCTACCCTGGGGTCTAGGGGTCAGCCTAGGGTCAAGTTAACCAGGTCGAGCGAAGAAGGCAAGAAACGCAGATGGTGTTGTTTGGTTTTGCAAAGTGTGACTGGAGAGCCCGGATCCGTGCCCTATCGGCCGCCCCGTGTGGTGACAGGAGGTTGATACCAATAAGAAGCACAGGTAACCCTAGGGGAGGGGTCTAGGGGTGAGCCGCGGGTAGGCCTAGCGCAAGCGAAGGGGACGAGGCCAGGGGAAGGCTTCGGGTAGGCCCAGGGGAAGGGCCTTGGAGTAGGGCTAAGGTAAAATGAGGGCCCGGAGGCCGAAACCGTGGTGAGGGGAGGGCAAACAAAAAAACACAACAGCCATGACAAGAACAGCCACACAACAAACAGGCACAAACAAGTCAGAAACGACCTGCAAAAGCAAAATAAGCAATCAGCACACTACTTAACTAGCACTAACACACGTCAAAGCAACACCAACAACGACAACAACAACAACAGCATCAACAACAACAACAGCAGCAACAACAGCAACAACAACAGCAATAACAACAACTACAGCAACAACGACAACAACAGCAACAACAACAACAAAAATAACAACAACAACAACAACAACAACAACAACAACAACAACAACAACAACAACAACAACAACAACAACAACAACAACAACAACAACAACACCAACGACGACGACGACGACGACGACGACGACAACGACAACGACAACGACAACGACAACAACAACAACAATCAGTTTAAGACTGCTCGTTCTTACTGGTACGCGTGTCTTGCATTCCGTATACCCCCAACCCTTGATACCCGCCCACTTCGTCTTCGAGTGCACCCCATTTCGGGGGGAATCTCTTCTTTGTCGGCCATGACTGAAGCGAGAAGAAGTCTCGAGCGAAAGCGCCGTTCCTGAATTCGGGAGCCTCTCTGGCCAGGGGCTCTCGGAATACCTATGGAGAAATATCGAACGGGAGCCCTTGTCGCCGTGTCCGGGCCTCCACCAACTTGCTCGAATTACGGGTAAATCTCGAGCGAGAGCGCCGTTCCTGAGTTCGGGGGCCTTCTTGGCCAGGGGCTCTCCGAGTAAATCGTGAGGAAGTATCGAGCAGGAGCCCCTGTCGTCGTTGCTGGGCCTCCGCTAAGTTGATTGAATTGCGAAGAAGTCCCCAGCGAGAGCGCCGTTCCTGAGTTCGGGGGCCTCTCTGGCCAGGGTATCTCGGGGTAAATGGTGAGGAAATACCGAGAGGAAGCCGTTGTTGTCGTAGCTGAGCCTCCAAGGGCCCACATTGAGGCTCAAACAAACGGTCGAGCGGGAACCTCGCTTTCAAAGAAAATGTAGGCGGCGTCGAGGCGAGAACGCGCGAAACCGTTTCTGGAAATCAACAAAAATATCATTCTGAAACGAGTCATCCACAACAGCAAGAACAGCAACAACAACAGTCACAACAACCACAACAACAAGAGAAGCGACACCAACAACAACGACAACAACAACGACAACGACGACAACTACAACACAACAACAACAATAATAATACCAACAACAGCAACAACAACCACAACAACAACAACAACAACAACAACAACAACAATCATTTAAGACTGGGGACACTCCGTTCTCACCAGTGCCAGGGTTTTCATAGGAGGCGGGCAATACCCCCACTTTGTGGGGGGGCCGGTTCAAGCTCTACCAAATTTCCAAACGACTCTTCGCCACCCCACACCCAGCTTCCCGCCCTATGACGTTCGGACACTTCACTTCGTGGCATGCGGACGACCGTGGCTACTATTCAGGGCCCCGCGGCCGACGACGACGGCGTGCGCGCGCGAAGAAAAAACGAATGTGTCCCGCATGGTATTATTTGACAGGGATGATGGCCCTGGCAGGTGCGCAACCGTTGTTGCAGAAGTTCGAAAAAGTTGCTCGCAAAAGCCCGTTTGACAGAAATGTTTAAAAAGTGTTGGGTTTCCTACGAATCCGCAAGAGCGCGCGGGATGAGATTTTGACATTTTTTTGTTGAAAAACCATTGGTTTTTTTGATGTTTTTATGTTAAAATCGCTCCGAACACTAAGCTTTTGGAAGGATTTCGTCTTGCGCGCGCGAATGTCCACTTTACCTTATTTTTTGCAAGGGATTCTTGAAATTTGATTATATTAGAACAAGAAATGTCATTTTATAGTGTTTTTTGCAAGGGAAAGCGGATTACAACAAAACAACCGGATCTTGATCACATCGTATTACCTGAGGCTTCCTCACGAAAATGATGAAAATGTAGCTGCGGCCTAGGCGGCGCAGGGGGGGCGTGCACCAGGGGGCCCAACAATAATTATTCTTTAGAAGTAATAATATTCAACAACAATAATAACAGCGACAGTAGCAACAACAACGACAACAACAAAAACAACATCAATAAACAACATCAACAACAGCAACAATCATTATAAGACTGTTCGCTTTTACTTGCCCGTGTGTCATCCTAAACGAGTTTCCCACACCCCCGATACCCGCCCCGTAAGTCTTCGGTCACACCCCCTTGGGGTAGAGTATTTCTATTTGCGAGGGGCGGCGGGCTTAGACAGGCGGGCAAACCTGAACGGGCGGACAATCCGTCGTGGGCGTACATGTGCCCGCCATTGGAATTGGTCTGGGCCCCACAAGAAAGAGGAGGGGGAAAACGAGGGAGAGTAGGAGGAAGGGAGGGGGAGGAACGAAGGAACAGGGAAAACGCCAAGAGAAAAGGAGCGAAGAGGGGGGCGGTTGATTAGAGGCAGAGAGACAGAGAGAGGAAGAGAAAAAATACATATAAGAGAGGTAGAGAAAGAGAGGGAGGGGAGAGAGAAAGAGAGAGAGAGAGAGAGAACAAAAAAGGAGGGAGGCAGGAGGGGGGAGGGAGAAGGGAGGAGGGAGAGGAGGGAGAGGGGATAGGGTAGAGAGGCATAAGGATGAGGGAAAAGAGGAGGGAGAGAAAAGGGAGGAGAGGAGGGAGGCAGGGAGGAGGGAGAAGGGAGGAGGAGCAGGGAGGTAAGAACGTGAACGTTCGAGGAAGTCCTAAGCGAAAGCGCCGTTCCTGAAGGAAGCCGCGGGCGGGAGCCCACGACGGGCGGACGATCTCCTGACAGGCGGGTCGGGCGGGTGGGACATTCAAGCGGGATGCCTGAGTACGGCGAGAGCGCGATTCCTAAGTCAATTGTGGCGGCGTCCTTGGCGAAGCGTGTTTCCTGAGCGTCGAAAACGCGATTCCCGAATACATTGCACGGAAATCACAGGCGAGAGCGCAATTCCTGAATAAAATGTGAGGGCTCTCGAGCGGGAGCGGGGGTCTTGATTAAATTGCGAGGAAGTCTTGATTCAAGTGCGAGGAAATCTCAAGCAAGAGCGCCGTTCTTGAATAAATTGTGAGGCGGTCCGCCGACCCCTTGTGGGTCTCTAGGCGTGTGAGATAGCTCCCCCCCCATAATCCCCCCCCAGGGACCCCAAACCGGAGATTTGACCCCCCCCCCCGGGCCCACGACGAGCGCGTCACGGGGCTCTTTTGGGCCCAAAAGGGGATCAAGACGGGCCCAGAAGGCTCCAAGAGGCCTCCAAGACGGCCCACGAGGGCCCCGAGACGTCAAACGAGCGCTCCCAGACGCCCAAGATGGCCCCAAGACGAGCCTAGAGGCCTCCAAGACGGCCCAAGAGGTCCCCACGAGGCCCCAAGAGGCCTCCAAGATGCGTCCCAAGAGGGTCCCTAGACGCAAAAATTGGTCCATTCCCTTCGTAAAACGTATAATTTTCACAAATTCGCTTTCTGGGCTTTCCGACGCTCCAAGACGGCCCAAGAGGCCCCGAAGACCGCCCCAAGACGGCCCAAGAAACCTCCAAGAGGGTCCCGAGATAGCCCAAGAGGGCCCCAAAACGGCCCAACAAGCGTCCAAGACGGTCCAACACGGCCCCGAAAAGGGCCCCAAGAGCGCTCCAGGAGCGCCCCAAGTGGCCCCCAAGAGAGCTCAATATGGTCCCAGACAGCCCAAGAGCGATCAAAGACACCGGAGATGGCCTCCTGACGGCCCAAGATGCCCCCAAGAGGCCCCAAGAGGCATCCAAGATGCGTCCCAAGAGGGCCTCTAGACGCAAAAATTAACCCGCTCCCTGCGTAAAGCGTGCGTTTGTTTCACAAATTCGCCTTTTGGGCTTTCCGACGCTCCCAGACGGCCCAAGAGGCCCCCAAGACCGCCCCAAGACGGCCCAAGAAGCCTCCAAGAGGGCCCCAAGACAGCCCAAGAAGGCGCCAAGACGGCTCAAGAGGCGCCGAAGACGGCCCAAGAGAGCCCCGAAGACGGCCCCAAGAGCGCTCCAAGTGGCTTCCAAGAGAGCTCAACATGGTCCCACACGGTCCAAGAGCGATCGAAGACACCCGAAATGGCCTCCAGATGGCCCAACACGCCCCTGAGAGGCCCCCAAGATGCGTCCCAAGACGGTCCCTGGACGCAGAAATGTATTTATTCCCGTCGTAAAACGTACAATGTTCACACATCCGCCTTCTGGGCTTTCCGACGCTCCTAGACGGCCCAAGAGGCCCCGAAAACCGCCCCAAGACGGCCCAAGAGGCCCCCAAGACGGCCCCGCGACGGTCCAATATGGCCCCAAGACGGCCCAAGAGGTCCCCAAAACGGCCCAAGAAGGCTCCAAGACGGCACCAAGAGGGGCCCAAGAGGGCAACCAACAATTCAAAAATCTAGCTTTCCGCCCCCACGAGCCCCAGGGGGCCCCAAGAGCGCCCCAACAGGCCGCCAACGGCCCTCAAGAAACCGCCAAGACGCCCCAAGGAGCCCACAAGAGGCCCCCAGGAGGCCCCCAAAAGACCCCCAGACGCTTCCGTATTGCGAGCCGTCACGCCAACTGCAATGCACTCCGCGCATACAACCTTACTCTTCCTCGCGACGTGCTCACTATCTTGCTCGGCGCTAATGTGCTGCTTCCGCGCGAACTGTTTCGTGCGCGCCGCGAACGTCAACAGCCTCTTCACCCGTTTCGATTCATCTGCCACATATTTCGCTGCGATGCTTCGCTGATCACAGCTTTCGCACACTACTCTTGCTCCTTTCGTCTTCCCGTGCTCCTCCACTTGGTTGCGGGTCGAAAGGCCGACCTCCCAGAAGGACACCCCGCACCCGGGTGCACAGCACGCAAAGCGCTCGCAAAACACGCCCCAGACCACCGGCATCACGCAAACATTTGGACCCCCTACGTATCTGCCACCACCCGCGCGCGACACCGCACCCTCACACAAGACGCCGCTGGCCAGAAACTCCTGGCCTCGCAACACTCATAGAAGGGGTCGGCGGATGCGGCGTAAGCCTGTAGAGTCTCAAATGGGAGCGGGGGTCCTGACTGAATTGCGAGGAAGTCACAAGCGGGAGCACCGATCCTGAGCAAACTGTGAGAAGTCTCGGGCGGGAGCGGGGGTCCTGAGTAAACTTGGAAGAAGTCTGAAGCGGGAGCCGTTGTTGTAATACGGGTGGCCAGGGGCACAGTTTGAGCAGGAAGACTTCCCGTGTCAAAAAACCGGGTGCGAGCGTCGAGGGGCACACTTTGATTGAGAAAAACAGCGTACACCAGGGAGAGTGATCAACAAAAACGATTCTTCTGGCATGAGAAATGAAAATTCAACAACACAGCAACAACAACAACAACAACAACAACAACAACAACAACAACAACAACCATTTTAAGGCTGTACGCTCTTACTTGCCCGCGAGTCATTCAACACGTATACCCTACACCCTCGATACCCGCCCTCTTCGTCTTCGATCACACCCCTTTCGGGGGGATGATTTCTCTTTGCTGGGGCCGGCGGGCTTAGACGTACGGGCAAACCGGAACGGGCGGACAATCCTTCGGGGGCGTACATCTCTCTGCCCGCCATTGGAATTGGCGCGGGCCCTGCAAGAGGAGGAGGGGAAGAACGAGGGAGAGTGGGAGGAAGGGGAGGGGGAAGGACGAAGGAAGAGGGAAGATACCACGTTGTGAAGGCGTCCTTGGCGCGCGCGTGGTTCCTGAGCGCCGAAACGCAATTCCAGAATAATTTGTGAGGACGTCGCACGCGAGAGCGCAGTCCTGAGTACATTGTGAGGAAATCTCAGGCGGAAGCGGGGGCCCTGACTAAGTTGCGAGGAAATCTCAAGCGGGAGCGCCGTTCCTGAGCAAATTGCACGGAAGTCTCAGGCGGGAGCGGGGGTCCTCACTAAATTGCGAGGAAGTCTCAGGCGGGAGCGCCGTTCCTGAGTCAATTGCGCGGAAATGTCAAGCAGGAGCAAGGGTCCTGAGTAAAATTCGAAGAAGTCTCAGGCGGGAGCGCCGTTCCCACGTAAATTGCACGGAAGTCTCAGGCGGGGGCGGGGGTCTTGATTACATTGCGAGGAAGTCTCAAACGGGAGCGCCTTTCCTGAGTAAATTGCGCGGAAGTCTCAGGCGGGAGCGGGGGTCCTGAGTAAAAATCGAGGAAGTCTCAGGCGGGAGCCGTTGTTGTTGTAGCCCGGGGGGCAGGGGCACAGTTTGAGCAGGAAGACTTTCCTTGAGAAAAAACAAGGTGCGAGCCCCGGGGGTGGCACTTCAATCGAAAAAAATCAATGTGCACCGGTGGGGGGGATCAACAATAATTATTCTTCAAGAATGAGAGTTCAACAACAACAACAACAACAACAACAACAACAACAACAACAACAATTACTAGCACGTGGGGACGCTCCGTTCTCACCAGTGCCAGGGTTTTCATAGGAGGCGGGCAATACCCCCACTTTGTGGGGGGGCCGGTTCAAGCTCTACCAAAATTCCAAACGACTCTTCGCCACCACCCACACCCAGCTTCCCGCCCTATGACGTTCGGACACTTCACTTCGTGGCATGCGGCCGACCGTGGCTACTATTCCGGGCCCCGCGGCCGACGACGACGGCGTGCGCGCGCGAAGAAAAAACGAATGTGTCCCGCATGGTATTATTTGACAGGGATGATGCCCTGGCAGGTGCGCAACCGTTGTTGCAGAAGTTCGAAAAAGTTGCTCGCAAAAGCCCGTTTGACAGAAATGATTAAAAAGTGTTGGGTTTCCTACGAATCCGCAAGAGCGCGCGGGATGAAATTTTGACAATTTGTTTTTGAAAAACCATTGTTTTTTTGATGTTTTTATGTTAAAATCGCTACGAAAACTAAGGTTTTGAAGGATTTCGTCTTGCGCGCGCGAATGTCCACTTTACCTTATTTTTTGCAAGGGATTCTTGAAGTTTGGTTATGTTAGAACAAGAAATGTCCACTTTGCCTTATTTTTTGCAAAGGGAAAACCGCCCGTAACAAAACAACCGGATCCGGACCAACCCGTTTTGCCGGAGACTTCCTCACGAAAATGATGAAAACATGGCTGCGGCCTAGGCGCGGCGAGGGGGCCGTGCACCCGGGGCCCCAACAATAATTATTCTTTAGAAGTAATAATGTTCAACAAACAAAACAACAACAACAACAACAACAACAACAACAACAACAACAACAACAACAACAACAACAACAACAACAACAACAACAACAACAACAACAACAACAACAATAAGTTTAAGACTGTTCGCCCTTATATGCTCGAGTGTCCAATAACGCGTATTTCCCAAACCCTCGATACCTGCCCTCTTCGTCTTCGATCGAACCCCTTTTGGGGGGTATACCTTTCTTCCCTGCAGGCCGGGCCCCGGCAAGCGGCGGGGCGGCCGTGGACCGTCGGCCTGGCCAGCGGCAGCGCTGATCGGCGGGGCGGCCGCGGACCGTCGACCCGACCCCAAGAGGGACGGACAGGGGACCGACCACGACGACGACGACGACGACGACGACGACGACGACGACGACGTCGAAGACGACGGCGACGACGACGACGGCGACGACGAGCGAAAGCGAGAGCGAAAGAGAACGACAGCAGGGCCACAAGGACACGAAGTAGGGCACGAAGGACGACAGCGGGGACACGAAGGGAATGCGTATGGGCCCACGAGGCGCGAACGACAGGGGGCCACGAAGTGCACATAATGCGGGGCCACAGAAGGCAACTATGGGGCCACTGAGGGTAGCAACTGGGCCACGCAGGACAGTGAGGGGGACACTAATGGCGACAGCGGGGCCACGAAGGGCATGCACATGGGGCCACAACGGGCGCGACTCCTGGGTGCCTGGGTGTCGGGAGCGCGGCGCTTGGGCAAATTGCAAGAGATTCCAACGCAAGGCCATTCTTCAGTAAGTTGCAAGCAAGTCTCCAGCGAGAGCGCGACTCCAGAGCGCCAGGAGAGCGATTCCTCCATAAATTGTAAGGAAGTCCCAAGCGAGGGCGCGATTCCTGAATAAAATACGAGGAAGTCTCGGGCGGGAGCGGGGGTCCTGGCTAAATTGTAAGGAAGTCTCAGGCGGGAGGCGTTTCTATTGTAACCCGGGGGCCAAGGGGCCAGTTTGAGCAGGAAGACTTTCCCTGTGACAAAAACAGGGTGCGAGCGTCGAGGGGCACACTTTGATTGAGAAAAAACAGTAAGCACCGGTGGGGGGGATCAACAATAATTATTCTTCAGAGGTGAGAAGTCAACAACAGGAACAACAACAACAGCAACAACAACAACAACAACAACAACAACCACAACAACCACCACCACCACCACTACCACCACCACCACCACCACAACCACAACCACAACCACAACCACAACCACAACAACAACCACAACAACAACCACCACCACCACAAAAACAACAGCAACAGCAATAACAACAACATCATCAACAACAACGACGACGACGACAACAGCACAACAACAATAACAACACCGACGACGACAACAACACAACAACAACAACAACAACAGCAACAACAACGACGACGACAAGAACGACAACAACAACAACAACAACAACAACAACAACAACGACGACGACGACGACGACGACGACGACGACGACAACAACAACAACAACAACAACCACAGCGACAACAGCGACAACAGCAACAACAACGACAGCAACAACAACAGCAGCAGCAACAGCAACAACAACGCCAACGACGACGACGACAACAAACAAACAAACAAACACAAAAACACCAACAAAAACACAGCACCCTGACCCGGAGCGCCGCAGGACTGGGGCGGGGCCCCGGGCCGACCACGCGGATGCCTGAGCGTCCACTCGGACTCGTCGTCCCCCAGCTCGTCCCTCTCGTAGTCCTCCACGAACTCCTCACCGACGGCGATGTCTCGGCGGCGCGCCCAGGGGGAAAAAGGCCGCGGGAGCAGACCTCCACGGAGGTCCAGGAAGGCCTCCAGCCTCCTGCGAGGCTCCTCCTCCTCCTCCTCCGCCTCCGCCTCCTTCTCCTCCTCATCACCCTCCTCCTCCTCCTCCGCCTCCTCCTCCCTGCCCCCTCCTCCTCCTCCTCCTCATCCTCCTCCTCCACCTCCCCCCTCCTCCTCCTCCTCCTCCTCCTCTTCCTCCTCCTCCTCCTCCTCCTCCTCCTCGAGGCTTCCTGAGCCGTCTCCGACCAGGGCGACTCCTCAAAGACCGGAGGGCTTCGGAGAAGCCCCGCCGCCCTCTGAGAAGGCCTGCCCACTCTCCCTTCCCGCCCCCCCCCCGGCGCGCAGCCGAATGTCCCTCACCGCGCAGGTGGCGTAGAAGTCGTCCGGGCAAGTGGCCACGTTGGCCTCCTCGCCCTCGCTGGCCCGAAGGAGAAAAAAACTGCACCAAACACAAACTTTCGGCGCTCTGCGCTGGCATTTCTTGGATCGGCGCCGGAGCCCCCCGGGGGGCGGCGCCAGAGGCGCCGCCGAGAGGGGGCGCATCCAGCGCAGATCCGCGCAAGCCGCGCGGGACTCCGAGAGCTCATGCTCGTGCCCTCGTTTCCCCGTCGGCTGACGTCGTTCACGTAGCGCCCGTCGTCGAGCTCACAGAGCACCCCGTCACCAGCTCGCGACGAGTCCATCAGGCACCAGTCCGTGAACTTGATCACCGCCTCGTACGAGCAGCCGCGGAGTACGGCGCGGAGGTGCTCCAGCGCCCACCTCTCGGGTGCTGCACCCAGGCGGCCACGCAAGTCCACCTTGCTGCCCGTGCCGCCCCTCGCCCTCGGACGGCTTCGGCCGTCTTCGCCAGGCTTCTGGCGGCCTTCCTGCGGTACTCGGCGGTCTCTGGCGGTCTTCCGGCGGTCTTCCGGCGGTCTTCTGGCGGTCTTCTGGCGGTCTTCTGGCGGTCGTTGGCGATCTTCGGGCGATTTTCGGCAATCTTTGCCAGTCGTCTGGCGGTTTCCGGCGGTCCCCAGCGGTTTTCGGCGCGAAAGCTGGGTGGTTGCGTTCAACAAGAGGTCCATGATCGAACACCTAACGAGGGGTGACCTACAGTCAACCCGTATAGTAAGGATGCGCGGTAAGGACGCAAAGGCCTTGGACGCCCATTTCGAAGCTTTTCGAGCGGGGCGCGGCCAACGAAGCTGGCCAAGGATGGACCGAGGAGGCAAGGTTGGAGGCCTGGAAATTGGCACCAACACGAGCACAGGGTTTTGCCTCCACAGGGGGATGATGATTCTAGATTTCGGTGTTAGTGGTAATACTTCGGTCACCTTGGAAGCCAGAGTATTACCACCATCGCCGAGATCGGGATCGTCTTCTCTCGATGGAGGCACACCGCCCATCTTGGTGTCGGTGTCAACCTCTAGGCCTGCAACAAGGATGCAAGGGTACTCTTGGGAAGGCTGCCCATCCTTACTGTGCGGGCTGACTGTAAGGGGGGGGTGATCCCTTATCTCCGACATTCTGTATCCTTTTGCCAGCGACTTTCCTCGCCTTCGGCCCCTGGCGCCCGGTATCGGGCCCCCGGACCCCCCCCAAAAAAAAACAGGACGAAAAGCGACCTCCGGGAAGGGAACGGGACCTCTGGGGCCGCGCCTTGAAAAAATCGTGTCCTCGGATTTCACGAAGCATCGTCCGAGACACATGCGTGGACGAGGGGGGGGAGGCAGTGGACGGTTCGTTTTGAAAGAAAGAAAAAAGAAAGAGGAACGGAATGGAAAGAAAGAGGAAAAGCATGGAAAACAATTAAGAAAATAAGAAAAAATAAAAAAAGAGGAACGGAATGGAATGGAAGTCTGCGTGGCAGCTCCGGTAGCCGGAGCGGTCCCCCAAAAGGCAGACCGTGCGCTGAGCACGTCGGGAAACAAGTGGAAACACCGAGCACACGCGGGAAAATGCGGGTAATAAATCCTCTGGTGCGCATCGCCATGCAAGTTCATATATACCTAAACGGGGTGTTGTAGGATGACTGCGATACATATCCTGTGACCCCCCCAATATGGGGTAACCGATTATTTGTTCGGCGGCCTAGGACTGGGGTCCCGCCAGTAAGGAGTAACAAATTGTTTGTTTTCCGCGGCACCCGCCGCGCAACGACGACGACGACAGCTACGCCTACCACGACTACTGCTACTGCTACTGCTGCTACTACTACTTGTGATACTACTGCTACTACTACTACTACTACTACTACTACTACTACTACTACTACTACTCTGCTACTGCTTCTACTCGTACTCGTACTAGTACTCGTACTACTACTACTACTACTACTACTGCTGCTACTACTACTACTACTAGTACTACTGCTCGCTGACCACTACTACTACTACTACTACCACTCTACTACTACTACTACTACTACTCCTACTAACTACTACTACTACTACTACTACTAACCTCCTACTACTACTACTACTACTACTACTACTACTTCTCTTCCTACAGGCTCTAGCTACTCTACTCTACTACTCTACTACTATAACTACTGACTATTATACTACTACTCTGACTACTAATACTTACTACTCCTACTACTACTACTACTACTACTACTACTACTAGTAGTAGTGTTACTACCATTACTACTACTACTACTATTACTACTACTACTACTACTACTACTACTACTCCTACTCCACCTACTACTCCACCTACTACTACTACTACTACTACTACTACTACTACTACTACTACTCTACTACTACTACTACTACTACTACTACTACTACTACTGCTGTTATTGCTACTACGACCGCTGCTACTCCTACTGCGACTACTACGACTACTACTACTACTACTACTACTACTACGACTAGTACTACTACTACTACTACTACTACTACTACTACTACTACTACTACTACTACGACTACTACCACTGCTACGACGACGACTTCTACTACGACTGCCACTATAATTACGACTACTGCTACTACTTCTACTAACTGCTAACTACTACTCCTACTACTACTACTACTACTACTACCACAACTCCTTCTTCTTCTTCTACTACTACTGCTACTAATACTACCACTACTACTACTATTACTACCACTACTACTACTACTAATAATACTACTAGTACTACCACCACTACTACTACTACCATGAGAATCTTTTTTTCCCTTATTGAAGGAAATCATCATTATTTAACTCCGACGACGCTAATTAACGCTGTAGACGCTAATTAGCGCCTGCGCCATTAATTAATTCTGAGGATGCTTAATTAAGGATTCCAAGGGTTCTGGGAAAAGCAATAATTAACGAAACAACGCCGTTAATTAACAGGAAGGGAGCTTTTGGCCGAGGGCGGCACTTATCGCGCGAGCCCGAACGGTGGGGGGTCCACGGGGGGCTCCTCGGGCAGGACGGCCCCGGGGCAGGGGCCCTCGGTCGAGGGCCCCTCGGGATCGAGAGTTGGGGAGGAGGGCCGCGGCCGTGGGAGCGGGGGGAGAGCGGCGCCAGCAGCAGGGCGGCCACGATATTTGTCAAAAACCCATTCCGACGATCCTGCGCTCGGGCGCCCGCAAGTTCAAGGGGGGAAGCGCGGCGGAGGAAGGGGGGGGAAGAGGAAGCAAAAGAGGGAGGAGGAGGAGGAGGAGGAGGAGGAGGAGGAAGAGGAGGGGGAGGAAGAGGAGGAGGAGGAGGAGGAGGAGGAGGAGGAGGAGGAGGAGGAGGAGGAGGAGGAGGGAGGAGGAGGCTCTTCGGGCGACCGCCGCCCATCTCAGAGCGACCTAAGGTCGGCCAGCCTCTCCGTCGCGCACTTCTTGTGGGTCTCGCCGTCCTGCGTCGCCTCCCCGAGAGCCTTCGCGAGCTTGGCCATCTCGTCCTTGTCGCTGTCCTCCGTGCAGATATCGGCCCTCGCACAGAGCTCCTCGGCCTCGCCGATGAAGGTCTGCAAAACTTCTTCGACGTGCTTGATACCGTCAAGCTTTGCCGTCAGCGCCTCGCGATCCTCAGGAGGCGTATGTTTGGCTTTCGCCGCCGTGGTCACCTTCTGCTTGATGACCTGCTGAATCTTCGGGAGCAGGGCGTTGATGCATTTCCTCTTGGGCCCACACCGAACCCCTCTCCCCCGATCCCGCCGAGGCCCTGGCCCGATCCCCCCCGTCTGGTCCGCTGCTGTCCTCAGCGTCTTGGCGCTGTGGCGGCAGGCAGAGAGCTCGGTGGATTCAAGCTTGACCTCAATCTTCTCCTTCGCGGCGACGCCCAGCGACTGAAAGACCCCCCCGTCCGCCAGCGCTCTCACCTTGCTCTCGCACGGCTTTCCCGTGAGCATCTGGGACGTCCCCGACGTGATATCCCTGTCGGGCCATCGTCCCCTCCTCGTCGTCGTCGCCGCCGTCCTCCTCCCACTTGCCCTCCTGCTCCTCTCCCTCCACTTCCTCCTTCGCTCGCCTGTCCCTCCTCTACCTCCTCCTCCTCGTCCTCCTCTCCCCCCTCCCCTCCCAGCTCTCCTCCTTCCCCCATCCCACCATTGTCCTCCTCGCCCCTCCCTTTCATTCCATCTCCATCTGTTCTGTCGAATCTCCTCCTCATCCTCCTCGCCCTCCTCCTCCTCCTCCTCCTCCGCCTTCCCCCGGCCTCCAGCCCCCTTCCCCCTCGTCCTCCCCCGCCCCCGTCCTCGCCCCCTGCGGGCGATGTGCGGTTTGCCGCGCCTGGTCTTCCCGTGGTCGACGATGAAGTAGTAGCGGCTCCGCATGGGGTCGGCGTGCTCCTGTCAGGCGCCCTCAACAGGGCCCCTTTGAAAGCGGATGGGGGGAGGAGGCGGTCCTGCGGCGGGAAGTCAGTGGCCGTGCCGCATTGCTTCTGGTTGTCCTCGGCCTCGGCCACAGCGAAGGCGATGGCCGTTTTGACGTCGTCAAAGTCGCCGATCTGATACCCGACCTCCTTCAAGATCTGGCCAGGCGTGCGCCAATTGGCATTCGAGCCAACGGTCGTCTCGTCGCGCTTGCCGCGCGACTCCCTGAACTGGACCGTCCAGGCGAGGGACCCCTTCCAGGAAGATCCGTTCTTGCGCCACACATCAAGAAAGCTCTCCTGCTGCTCCCAATCCATCTTCTTGTAGGAGTCGAGCGCGACCTGCGCCTCGGAGGCCCTCTCGCCGTCCTTGGCCTTCGCCACTTGCCTCAATCCAGTGAGCATCGTGTTGATCTGCGCCTGGTCGCGAGCCCCTTTCGGAGCTTTCTTCGGGGGGGGCGAGCGCGCCTCCTCTTTCGTCGGCAGGGCACGCGCCTCCTGCGCTGCGGCTGTCGCCTCCGCTGCCGCCTCCTCTGTCGCCTCCGCTGTCGCCTCCGCTCGCGGCGCTGCGCCCTCGACCCCCACGGCCTCTGCGAGGCGCTCGCCGCCTCCCTCTCCCGCCCTCGCCTTCGACTTCGCCGCGGTCCGCCGCCCAGGCTCGGGGGGCGACTCTGGAGCGGCGGCGGCGGCAGGCCGCTTCCTGGGCGCCATGCACGCGGTCCAGAGAGGAACGAGCAGGCCGAAGCACGACGGGGCGGCCATGGCTCGCAAGAAAATGCGAGGTGGCTGTCGAGGCGGAGCGTGCGATCGCTGGTGGATGGTTCGATCATGCAAAAATGCATTTACATGGCGATCCCAGCAGGGGTGCCATGGCGGGGGAAAGCAAGGAGGGGGAGGATGAGGAGGAGGCGGGGGGAGGAGGACAACGGGGCATGGGGCCCTCGGTGAAGGGCCCCCTGCAGGAGAGAGTCAGTGGAAGGGCCTATTGGGCAGGGGCCCCTCGGGCAGGGGCCCCGCAAGGGAAGGAAATGCTATTTTCAGAGATCCAGCATGCGAATGGGCGGTTGCATCGAAAACTTCGACACGACGCCCGCGCTGACGCCCGCCACTGTGCAGCTGCTCCCGCGCCTCCTGCCGACATTGCTGACGCTGCCTCCGAAATCCTCGTCTCGGTAGCACCAATGGGAGGTCGGGTCGCCCCCCTCCGCGCAGGCTTCCAGCCACGCGTGCATCTTCGGCTTTATTCGGAAACACTGCGGCAGTAACTTGGCCAGCGCGGTGTTCTGAAGGGCGAATTTGACGGAATTCGTGAACAGGGCAGTCTTGTCCTTGGTCGTTAACGTGTTGTAGCACTCATTCAAGTGCCACATTGCCCAATACATGGCGTCTTCTTCGGGCACTGACCTGTCGCACAGCTCGGTGGCGATTTCCATGCCAAACGGCACAAGGTGCCGGCAATGGGCGGCTTGCATCTTCAGCTTCGGGCTTTTCTTATCACGTTTTATGATGGAAACCGTCAGCTGTCTGATTTTGTCATTCACTTTCCTCCGTGCGTAATAATCCAACATCTTGTCTGAAAGAACAGACACCCGAGTCTCCCGGGATCCCCCGGGCAACTTCGCTTCCAACGCCCAGAACAAACCACCCAAGAAGTCCGCGGTCACGCCCATGTCGGCGCAGTGTAACCAATCTATTTTGATGGTGTCCAGGCACACCCACGGGAGCTGAAGCAATGGATTCACAGTGGCCCCGCTCCGCAAAATGCACGCGATGAGATCTTGCCAAGACTTTCGCCGCGTTCTCCAGGGCGCAGAAGCGCCCACCTGCTCGGATACCTTGGCAGGGGCGTGAGCGACTCCGTGAGAACGCAGCGGGGTCTCCAACCGCGCGCCCGCGACACATAAAAACGCACGTGGGGTATCGCCCTCGCAAACAAACAGTAATCGAACATTGCGTTCTGGGGGCGGGGCGCGCGTTTGAAGGGCCCGCTTCGGCCTCGTCGGGTCGGATCCAGCACCTGTAGCAGCATCCCGATTGGGTGTCCCACCTCGGCAGGTGGAAGATGTCCCTGAACATCTTCCAGTCACCTCTGATCTGGATCAACCCGCACTTCGCTGGCAACGGGTGCCCAGCCGCAGCTGCGCGATCACGGTCACCGTTTTTCCGCTGCCACATGCTGTCGTCGTGGCGCAGGGACGGGTGTCTCCCGAGCGCTAGCCACTTAAACGACCACGCAAGAACCTTGCAAATATCGTCGATCGTGTGAGGGCCAATTTGGTGTTTGAGTATTGCGCAAAGGGGAAGACGCAGGCCCTTGTAGTTGCCCGCTTGGCCAGGGAGTGAGACAGAAAATATTTCTAACGACGCAGTCCGATCCCAATTGGTTGGGACCCCATCTTGCCAGAATCCAAGCCCAAGAATCTGTTCGCCGACCTCCTCGTCAATCCCTGCTACCAGCCGCCGCGATACGTCGTCCAGACCGCTTCTGTCCAGGATGATGTCGCGGTCCCCGAAATGAAAGAGGGTGTTGATCAACTCGTGAGGGAGCCAAAATGCACAGTTCGTCCACTTCTCCTCAGTCTGGCCCCTCTGCGTGGCCCTGATAGGAGCCGTGTAGGTGCGTGGCCAGCCACCTTTCCTTCTGAAAAAGTTTCTCATGAAACGGGCCGCGTTGGGCAACCTCCCCGCTTTGCTTGCTGAGGCGCCTGTTTTATGCGCAAATTGCATACCAGAGGCGCCAGACGCCTCCGCGTCGCGACATACTTCCAGACCCCGCTCTCCAGACAGAGTATTT
>CAUYUJ010016062.1:247595-255095 GCA_963575745.1 Prorocentrum cordatum | reverse complement strand
TGCTGCTGCTGCTGCTTCCGCCGCCAGCGGCCGCAGCAGCCTCCACCTGGGGAGAGAGGGCCAAACAGCAGAGGGAGGATTAGGAGCGCCTCGATCAGGCGCTCCTCGATCAGGAACCCCTCGATCAGGGGCCCCATCGATCGGAACCCCCTCGATCAGGGGCCCCCCGCCCCGCTCGCGCCACCGTGAACAGAGTCTGCACCACCTCCTCCCACCACTGCTGGCGCCCCTGGTCCTCCTTCAGCTGGCGCTCCTGGTCCCTCTTCAGCTGGGCCGCAGCGTTCTCGGCGGCGGAGGTCGCGTCCCAGCCGCGCGGCATCGGCAGGCGCGGGCGCCGGCGCGCTGCTGGTGCCTCTGGTTGCGCCGGCGCTGCTGGTGCCACTTGTTGCGCTGGTGCTGATGGTGCGTCTGATTGCGCAGGTGCCGCTGGTGCCTCGTGTTTCGCTGGTTGTGCTGCTGGTGCGTCTTGTTGCGCTGGTGCAGCTGGTGCCTCTTGCTGCGCTGGGTGCGGAGGCCGCGGCTGCGTCGGCGGAGGCGGCGGCGGATAGGCACCCTCTCCATATATCGCGCGCTGGCGCGCGAACTTGTCCTGCTGGAACTGGCGCCGCTTCGACTGGTCGCCAGTCCGCCTCCGCTTCACGATGACCTGCGGCTGCCCCTGCTGGGGCGGCTGCTGCTGCTGCTGCTGCTGCTGGCGCCTCTGCTGATGGCGCAGCACGCGCGAGCGCAGGCAGCCAATGCCGAAGCAATTCCCGCCGCCCATGTAGCCATGCTCGCCGCAGATCCTGCACGGCCTGAAGCGCATGCCCATGCCAGCGGCGCGCTCCATGAGCAGGGCAACCAGCCGCCGCAGGCTGCCGTCATCGTCAGGATCGGCCCAATCCAGCAGCTCCTCCACGCCTGCTTCTGGGGGCGGCCTCTCGCCTCCGTCGCCTCCGTCGCCTTCGCCGCCAGCCCCTGCAGCAGGACACTGCGGCTGGCCGCCGCCTGCCACGCCGAGCCCAGGCTGCCCGGCCGCCTTTCGTGTTTTTTTGTGGGGGGGGGGAACGAACTTTCGTTTTCCTGTGTGTTTGAGGCCCCGAGCTTTTTTGCAAAACCATGGGGTCTCAAAGCCAACGAAGATATATGATTCTAATCACTATAATATTCCTCATTTTAAGAGGCGGAGCCGGCGTGGCGGGCAAAAAAAAACAACTCCCCCTTCCCCCCCCGCCTCCCTCCTATCCTCCCCGCCCGCCGTGGGCGCGAGGGCGGCGAGCACCAGCGCCAGCGCGCGTGGCGGCGTCATGGCGCCGCGCGAGCCTTCCGCGCGAGGGCCGCGCGGGGGGTGGGGCCAGGGGCGCGCTCGCGGGGGCTGAAAGCCACCGCGCGCGGCGACCCCGCCCCGTCGGGAAGCGCGACGCGGGGCCCCTCGATCAGGGGCCCCAGATCGGGCGAGAGGAGCTGGCGGAGGAGGAGGATGGATGAGATGAGGAGGGGCCCCTCGATCAGGGGCCCCAGGGGATGGATGAGAGGAGGAGGGGCCCCTCGGTCAGGGGCCCCGGCGTCGGGGAAGATGAGGGGGGATAACGGCGGAGGGCGAAGATGACGGGGAGGCATTTTTGGTGCATTGCAATTCCGCGCGCACGAATGCTTCGCGGCCCCTACTTCAAACGAGCCCCTCGACGAGAGGAGCCCCGTTGGCTCATCCTACACGACGCGCTACGGCGCCCACGCAAGGTGGGACCTCGCATACTCCCACGCGTCCTCGAACAGGAGCGTGCCGTCGTTCAGCTGCTGCCTTACGTCTTCCCCGACCTCTTTCATCTCCTCCTTTGAACTCGTACAATTCTTGCCGCCGATGGAGAATATTTGCGACCCGCCGCCAGCCAGGCGCAGGGCGACGCTGTGCGAATTCTTGTAGTACATCGATGGGCCGATCTCCTGCGCATGGAAATCGAACGTGGCCGCTGCTGGCCTCTTCCTGGCCGCTGCTGGCCTCCTCATGGCCGCCGCCGCGGCCCCCTTTGGAGCGCCGCGCTCGTCTGCGGTCGCGGTGGCGACGGCGGCTTCCTCCTCGGCGCTGGTCATGCTCGGCTTTTTCTTCACGGCGCCCTTCTCGACGATGGCGGGCTGCTCCGCGGCCGCTGGCTTCTTGGAGATTTTTCCTGCGGGCTTCCCCCTCTTAGGCAACCCTTCCTCCCAGGCGGCGTGCGTGACATTCGTCACCTCGGTCTCGATCGGCCCGGCGGCGCCGCGCGCCACGCAGAACCCTTTCGGCCCTGGCGCGAGCGGCAAAGCCGTCTCGGTGCCGTCGTCACTCAGGAACTTCAATTCCATGGTCGCGTAGTCGATGGTAATGATCTCCTGGGGCCTGGCGGCCTCGCTGCCCGCGAGCTCCTGCTGCGACGACTCCTGCTCGGCAGCTCCTGCGGCGGCCTCGCCGTCGCGCGGCGCGTCCTGGGGGGCGAGCGGACGAGAGAACAAGAGGAGAGGTGTGGGAGCACGAGAGGGGCGAGTCCTGGGACGCCACGATCAACTCGGGCGACTCCAAGTCCATCACCGCCGAGGATTTCTTCGGCGTGGCCATCCCGTATAACCCTGCGACGCTCCTGCGTTTCTTCGCGGGCGACCGCGGCCCCGCGGCGGCCGTGCTCGGCCCTGGCGCCGCGGCGGTCGGGCTCGGCCCTTGCGCAGCGGCGGTCGGGCTCGAGCCCTGGTCGCGCATGGCCGCGATCACCGCAGCCATGGCTGGCGAAACCTTCTTGACGTCCTTGCTGCGGTGCGCCGCGCAGTAGCTCAGCCCGTTCTTCATCGCAATGGCCCAACTGGTCAGTTCGGTTGCGGACTTCTCTGGGGCATACTTCTTGGCTTGCTTGGCCAAGTCGGGGTGCCCCAGGCGAGTCGTGACCGCGGCGCACTCGACGAGGAAATCCCTGTACTCTGCAATCGTCTGCTCGATCTCGGCGCTGCCCTTGAAACGAACAATGTCCAAGCTGTACTTCTTGCACAGGGCAGAAAGGAAATCCTGGTCTGCCTCGCACTTGCGCCTCGACATGTCGGGGCGCGGAGGCTCTCGCGGAAAGGCGGGGGGCGGGGGCGCGACGCGACTTGAGCGGGGCGGCTGCGTGGGCGAGCCCCGAGTTCATCGTTAATCAAGGAACAGACGCCCCTTAATTAAGGAACGCGCGACGCTATTTAAGGCGTACGAAAACGCTATTTAGCGAGCCTTATTTAGTTAAATCCTTAATTGCCGTGGACGACGCTAATTAGCGCATCGGGTGCTAATTAGACCTAGGAATTAAATACAGGAGAAAAGAACTTCATGGAGACCGACTGGGCACCAGCCCAGACCCAGACGGAGCAGGTCTGGGCGTCGGAGCTCTGAGGAGGCAGGGCGCGCCAGCGGCGGGCGCGAGGGGGGAAACGTCTCGGGCCGGGCGCATCTGCCGGGCCGGCCCGCGCGCCCCCCTCCCCCCCTCGGCGGCGACGGCGAGAGCGAACGGAGTCAGACTGCATTGTAAGGATGGGCAGCCTTCTCAAGGGTACTTACCCTTCTCGTGGCCCTCCGGGGCCCGTGCATCCTTGCCAAAGAGGAGGAGGAGGAGGAGGAGGAGGAGGAGGAGGAGGAGGAGGAGGAGGAGGAGGGTGGAGGAGGAGGCGGCGGAGGGTGGAGGAGGAGGAGGAGGAGGAGGAGGAGGAGGAGGCGAAGGAGAAGGAGAAGGCTGAGGAGGAGGAGGAGGAGGAGGAGGAATAACAGCGAGAAGAAAAGGAGAAGGAGAAGAGGAAGAAGAGAAAAGGAACAATTAAAATAATAATGATGAGGAGGAGGAGGAGGAGGGGGAGGCGTCTTGCTGATGCAGGTTGACTGCAGCCCGAGTCGGCCACGCTCAGAGGTCAGGGGAGCCTCGGGGACCTACCCGAGCCCCCTTCGGGGGAGGGCGAGCAGCCCAGGCCGCGGTGGCAGGCGAGTCGTTCGCCCACGTCGGCCGCTGCCCTTAAACCGCGGGTTCGCCCTTGTGGGCCTCCTGGGAGGCCCTTTTGTCGTCACCGCTGGATTCGCCTCGAAATTCTGGCCCCCAGAGATCCAACGTAATGAGAAACTTGGGACTGAGGTTTTTCGCAAATGTCAGCCCCCAGGGGCCCTCGCTGGGCCCCGGGACCGTCAAAAAACGACTCAGGATGAAAAACCGGTCCTGGGGAATGGGTCGAGATTTCCGGGGACCCCGTGTTGAAGAAATCACGACATCGGAACTCTGGGCTCGAAACTCTGGTCAGAACGCACCCTGGGAGAGGTCTGGGGAGTAGCGGTATCGGTGCCTTCTGGATCCCCCAAGATTGGGGCATGGTGGAGGGGGGGGAGGCTTCTCAGAAGGAGGCTGCCTCTCAGAAGGCGCGGTCCTTGTCCGCAGATGTGAGGCCAGTGCCTTCTAAGAAGCGGCCTCCTTCTAAGAAGCGTTCCCCTCTTGCCCCAACCCCCCCTCTCCCCGCCGCCAAGAGCAGCCCATGGGGCGGGCACTGCACGTGTTCGCCGGGGAGCCTCGCCGAGGCTATGGAGCATCGGCGATCCCCTGGATTCGACCAGACGTAAGGGTGACCCTTCGCTGGAGTGACCTTCGGTGCGGGCTCACCCCAGACCCCCCTCGGACAATGAAAAAAAATATGACGGGGGGTTTTCCTTCTTTTTCGGCCTCTGGAGGCCCTTATCGGCCCTCGGGACCGTCAAAAAACGACTCAGGATGGAAAACCGGTCCAGGGGAATGTGTCCGGACTTCTGAGGGTCGACGTTATGAAAATTAGCCTGACGAAGGACCCAACCATAAGCAGTTTCGGATACCGCATTCTGGGTCCAGCATTCTATGAGGCCTTCGGTGGATCTCCTTATGAGGCCACGACCCGTGTGAGGGGTGTGCCGAAATGGGGCGCGGCCGCCATGCGAACTCTGCCACTGGCGCCTTCTGTGGAGCTCCCTATGGGGCCACGAGCCGTGTGAGGGGTGCGCCGAAAGGGGGCGGGGCCGCCATACGAACCCAACCACTGGCGCCCTCGGTGGAGCTCCCTATGGGGCCGCGATCCCCGTGAGGGGTGTGCCGAAATGGGGCGGGACCGCCATGCGAACCCTGCCACTGGCACCCTCGGTGGAGCTCCCTATAGGGCCACGATCCTCATGAGGGGTGCGCCGAAATGGGGCGGGGCCGCCATGCGAATCCGACCACTGGCGCCCTCGGTGGAACGCCCTATGGGGCCACGATCCCCGTGAGGGGTGTGCCGAGATGGCCCGAGGCCGACATGCGAATCCTGCCACTGGCACCCTCAGTGGAGCTCCCCACGGGGCCACGATCCTCGTGAGGGATGTGCCGAAATGGCCCGAGGCCGCCATGCGAACCCTGCCAGTGGTGCCTTCGGTGGAGCTCCCTATGAAGCCACGATCCTCGTGAGGGGTGTGCGAAAATGGCCCGAGGCCCCCATGCGAACCTTGCCTCTGGCGCCTTCGGTGGAGCTCGTATGGGGCCACGATCCTCGTGAGGGGTGTGCCGAAATGGCCCGAGGCCGCCATGCGAACCCTGCCAGTGGGCATTCGGTGTGCCGAGATGGTCCGAGGCCGCCATGCGAACCCTGCAACTGGCGCCTTCGGTGGAGCTCCCTACGGGGCCACGATTCTCGTGAGGGGTGTGCCCAAATGGCCCGAGGCCGCCGTGCGAACCCTGCCACTGGCGCCTGCGGTGGAGCTCCCTATGGGGCCACGATCCTCGTGAGGGGTGTGCCGAGATGGCCCGAGGCCGCCATGCGAATCCTGCCACTAGGGCCTGCGGTGGAGCTCCCTATGGGGCCACGATCCTCGTGAGGGGTGTGCCCAAATGGCCCGAGGCCGCCATGCTTAGCTACTGGGGCCTGCGGTAGAGCTCCCTATGGTGCCACGATCCTCGTGAGTGTTGTGCCCAAATGGCCCGAGGCCGCCATGCGAACCTTGCCACTAGGGCCTTCAGTGGAGCTCATATGGGACCACGATCCTCGTGAGGGATGTGCCGAAATGGCCCGAGGCCGCCATGCGAACCCTGACTGGCGCATTCGGTGGAGCTCCCTATGGGGTCAGGAAGCGCTGTGCTGGGTGTGCCGGAACGAAGACATGCGGAGGACACAGGCAAGGAGATGATGATGGCGATGATATGACGATGATGGCGATGATAACGACGAACATTGATGATGACGACGATGACTGTGATGATGACGATGATGATGCTGACTTTACCGATCATGATGTTGATGATGATGACGATGATGATGATGATGATGCTGATGATGATGATGATGATGATGGTGATGATGATGATGATGATGATGAAGATGATGATGCTGATGCTGATGCTGATGTTGATGCTGATGCTGATGACGATGATGATGACGGTGATGGTGATGCTGAAGATGATGATTATGATGATGATGATGATGATGATGATGATGATGATGATGATGATGATGATGATGATGATGATGATGATGATGATGATATGATGATATGATGATGACGACGACGACGACGACGACGACGACGACGACGAGGAGGAGGAGGAGGAGGAGGATGATGATGATGATGATGATGATGATGATGATGATGATGATGATGAACGGAGGAGGGAGGGGGCAGCGGGAGGAGGAGGAGTGAACGCGGGGCGCTGTCTCTTCAAAACGAGGACCCAACACCACACGATGGTTTGGACACATCATGACGTCGGCGTCTGGGACCGTGGTCCCCCCGATCGCGGAGCGCGATGCGGTAATGGTTGCCTGCGCACTTGGATTTGGCCACCTGGCGCCCCCTACACTCAAGGTCACCTTCGCGTGGGGTCACTCTTGCGTGTAGCCGGTGGATACATGTGAGGCGTTCTCCAAATGGCCTAACCTTCGTGGGTCGAAGGGGATGTCATCTCTTATGCAGCGGAAGGCCGCGGAACGGCGGCGGAAGTGAAAAGAGGCTGCCTCCGCCGGCTGATGGTTGGCGGAAGGGCGGCGGAAGGCCGCGGAAGTAAGAGATGCACCCCAAGAGATGACAACGTTTCTGGGGTTCTGGGTCTCCGGAATCCGCCACGAATTGCTCCCCCTGGGCTACTCGCCTCCCTTGTCGCTCCTCCATCCGGGCTACTCGCCCCCATCGTCGCTCCCCCATCCTTGCACGTGTTGCTCCCGCTGGGCTACTCGCCCCCATCGTCGGGTCCGTCCCCTCCTCTGCCCCCGCAGGTGAAGATTGCGCACCTCATGGCCCAGTTCCGCGACCTGCGGCCAGAGGCCCCTCGCTCGCCGCCAGCCGCGAGCCGAGGGGAGGGGGGGGTCGGGAGCCTCGGGGCCGGGGGTCAGCCAGGGCGCCGGCTCCCGTGGGATCCTGCAGAGTCTTCGGGACGGTCGGAACGGGTACGGAAAGAATGGGTAGAGTGCCCCACAGCAAGCAGATCCTGCTCACGGGGAACAGGACTCGCTGTCCGGCGCCGCCGCGCGCCGGATCTCGCAGGTTCCTGCAGAGTTCGG
>CAUYUJ010016062.1:215095-242595 GCA_963575745.1 Prorocentrum cordatum | reverse complement strand
GCAGGGGGAGCCAGACCTCCCCCCCTCCCCTTCCCTTCCGCCCAAAGTCGAAACGCCGAATCAGAAAACGCTGGCACTGTTCGTTCTTCTCTGCTCGCATGCTTTTCACCGCGTATATCCTGAACCCTCGATGCCCGCCCTCTTCGTCTTCGATCGTGCACCCTTGGGGCTATACGTGTGTTTCCCACCTGCAACGTGTATTTCGTTTAAGCCCCTACGGCAGGGGGAGAAAGGACGGCTGGAAGGAGGGATCAGGGGATGGAGCGGTTGGCCTTTGGAAGACTGGGATGAGTGCGAGGAGTTGAGGAATAGCACCACCGAATCGGAAAGAAATCACAATGAACACATGGGAAGGATTGGAGAAGACTAGGAAGGAACTTGGAAACGTGGGGGCGAGTGGATAGGAGCGCAGAGGGTTGCGGAGGCAAGGCGAGGGAGGAGAGTGGACGGTATCAGGGGGCCTCCGATGACCTTCGGGGAGCTTCGGAAGGGTCCCGGAAACCCCCGGAAACGCTCCGGGGGTCCCCAGGGTCGCAGACCTAGAGGTTGACACCAACACTAAGATCGGCGCTGTGCCTCCACCGAGCGAAGACGATCCCGATCTCGGTGATGGTGGTAATATTCTGGCTTCCAAGGTGACCGAAATATGACTACCAACACCGAAATCCAGGATCATCTTCCCCACGTGGAGGCAACCTCCTGCGCTGGTGTTGGTGCCAATTTCCAGGCCTCCAACAGGGGCCACGGAGGGCATATGCACATGGGGCCACGGCAAAGACAGCGACAGGGCCTCTGAGGGCAGCAACGTGGCCATCAAGGGTAGCGAGGGGGCCACGATGGGCGACAGCGGGGCCATCGAGGGCAGCGAGGGGCAGCGAGGGCGGGCGAAAGGCAACGAGGGGCGACTGCGGGCCCCAACGGGCGGGTCGGGCGGGCGACGCAGACGGGCAGGCTGAGCGGGCGCGCCGCGGAGGCGTGGATTCTGCGTGAGCCGTGGGAGTGTCCCAGGCAGCGATAGCGCGATGGCCAGGGAAATCGGGAGGGAGTCCAGAGCGAGAGCGTGACTCCTGAGTGTATGGAGGCGCGGAGTTGGAGCGAAAGCCCGATTCTCGAGGAAAGTTCAAGGAAGTCTCATGCGCAAAAGCGGTTTCTGTGAAGTTTTGGGGAAATATCCCGCGAGAGCCGTCGAGCTGACATGTCTAAAGGGTACGATCCCCCCTCCCCGGTAACCATCACACTTTTTCACGTCACGTAAAGTACTTCTCTCGGGGCTCGCACCCTGGCTCTCACAAGGGAAAGAAAACGAGGTGTCACCAGACTAAGTTCTTGGCCCCCGGTTCACAGCAACAGCGGCACCCGCCTAATACTTCCTTACAATTAATTCCCAAGTCTCGCTCTCGCGCGGACCTTCCTCACGATTTATGCAAACATTGATCTCTTGCGCCGCGCCCTCGGCACTCAGGAATCACGCTCTCGCTTTGGATTTCCTCACGATGTATTTGGGAATCGCGCTGTCGCTCGAGATTTCTCGCGGTTCATGCAGGACGCACGCTTCAGCAACCCGCCTGCTCGACCTGGCCGGCTGGGCCCGCCTTTCCGAACCAACTGCTGCGAAGGGTCTACCCGCCCGATCTGCCCGTCTGGTTCTGCCACGTGTTTTGGATACGACCGAAGGCGAAGAGGGCGGATGTCCCAGGGTTCGGGATATACGTGTTGCATGGCGCGTGAGCAGATGAGAGCGAACAGTCTTAAATTGATTGTTGCTGAATTTGTTGTTGGTGGTCTTGTAGTTTTAGTTTATGTTGTGGGTGGTGTTGCAGTTCTGGGGGAACCAACGCAGTCTGAGGCGCAACGTTGCCCCTTGTTAAAGCAGGGTGCCAGCCCAGAGAGGAGCACTTGAACTGAAAAGACAAGGTGCACCGAAGGGGATCAACAATACTTGTATTCTAGATGTTGGAACTCAGTAACAAGCATTGCAAGATTGCTCGCTCTGACTTGCTTCCGCGTCAGCTGACGCCCACCTCCCAAACCTTCGGTGCTCCCCCCTAAACTTTCCACGGTTGACGCTCAGCGACCCGCGCGCTCGACCAGGCCGTCTGGACCCGCCCGCCCGACCCGCCCCCCAGGGTCCGCCCGCCTGGCCCGCCCGCCCGGTTCTGCCGCTTGCGCTCTTGCTCCGAACCCCCTTCCCGCCAACTTCTCTCGTGTTCCATCCTTCTCCCTCCCCTCGCCCCTTCCCTCCGCTTTCCCTGTTCGCACGACCTTCTTCCTTGACGGGGTTGTTGCGTACCCCTCCTATTCCTGTGTTAGTGGCTAGTGCACGTCGCAGGTGATCGAAGACACAGGGTGCGGGCATTTGAGAGTTTGGGAGATACGTGTAAACTGACGCCCGAGCAGATCAGTAACAAAACCAATGCGAGACATGTTGTTGTGGAGCCCTCGCTTCCGACGACTAATCAGTGTTGATCCCGCCCCGGTGCCCACTGTGTTTTTCACTTGAAGTGTCCCTCCAGGGGCCCGTATCCTGTTTCCCAAGAGTGGAGATCTTTCGCGTCAAACCAAGCCTGTGGCCCTCGGTTCACAACAACAGCGGCGTCCGCCTGAGCCCTCACGATTTACTCAAACTCGCACTCTCGCGCGGGATCACGCTCTCGCTCTGGTCCTCGTTGCGATTTACTTGCGAACCGTGCTGTGGCTGAGGCCTTCCCCGAGATGCATCCACGGTTGCAGCTCCAGCGGCTCGCCCGCTCGACCCGGCCGTCCGTGTCCGCCCGCCCGACACGCCCGATGGGGGAGCGCCGCCAGATTTGCCCGTCTGGTTGTGCCGTTTATTTTCCTGCGCCACCTCTTTCGCTGATCTCTCTCGTCCCCCATCCTTGTTCCTCCCCCTTGTCTCGGGGGCGGAAAAGAGGGGGGTGATGACTAGGGGGGGGTGGATATCATGGCGGGGGCCATGATGTTTCCCCAGATTGCATGGTGCCTTTTCTTATTTCATTACGTCCCTGGCCCCCCCGCTGGGCCGCGCACGTGCCGCGGGTCATGATTTGCATCCCCCCCTCTTGGACACCCCCCTCTTGGCCGCTCCCGATTGTCCCTTCCCCCCTCCCTCACTTCCCATGCTTTTCATAGGCTGCACCAGCTGCACGTGTCAAGCAAGGGAAGTACACCCCAGAGGGGCGCTCGATCGAAAATGAAGAGGGTGGTATGGAGGGTTTGGGATATATATATATATATATATGTGCATATGTGTAAATACATATATATATATATATATATGTGTGTTGAAAGGGAGATCGTCCCCCAAGGGGGTACGATCGAAGACGAAGCGGGCGGGCACCGTGGGTTTGGAATATATGTGAGGAATGGCGCGTGAGCCCGTAAGAGCGACCATTTTTTAATTTATGGTTGTCGTCTTTGTTGTCGTGAGCCAGGAGCCAGCGACGCAGTCTGAGGAGCAAAGTTTCCTCTTTCAGAAAAACCGGGTGCGAGCCCCGGGAATGGCTTTACAATTGAAAGCGCACGATGGGCACCGTGAAACCACCAATAATTTAGATGATTTGTTGTTCCCTTCTGTGAAAGCCAACAAGCCAGGCTCTCGGTGGACGCAGGCAGCTCAACTGTCTGCGCTCATCGCACGGAGCCCGCTTGACATCCTCTGGTGATCTGGGTGTTGCACACATGGATGTTTCACAAAGTCGAAAGCGGAGGCGTCGTTCGTGACAGCGTGAGCCTGCCCCGTGTGGTTGGTGGTGGCAGGCGCTGATGAGAATAGCCGGCCACACGCCGAAACGCTGAAGACGGACAAGACCAGGGAGGCCCGAGAAAGGTGGCATATTCAGTCCTACGCCACAGAGTGCGCGACAAGGGCTTTAACACGGGTGCACATTATGTCTTGTATCTCGCAGTGATGGGGATATGTCTGGCAAGCTACGGATTTCGAAGGCAGGGTGGAGCAATATTCATCTCACTACCATGTTACGTACGAGGCCGATTTGACCTGAATGCGCTTCTCCCTCCCGCTCGCGCCCGCCCTTTAAAGCACTCCCTTTCGGTGGCGAGGGCCCTCGGGTCGCTCTTCGCGTTTTTGCTCTGGTTCCTCCTCACCCTTCTCTTCTCCCTTGGGGGAGGCGGCGCGCGCTCAACGTGATTTCGCGCTCCGCGCAGCTCGGGATGCGAAATTCGGTGCCCCTGGTGTCAGCTGTTCGAATGCAACCCCTTGGGAGGTCAAATTCCGAGTTTGCCCTTGTCCGAAATCTGGCCCAGTCCGGCCCAGTCCGATTCATGCGGTTCGATCCCGCCCAATCTGGTTTCGTCCCGCGGAATCCGCGGCCTCATCCGGCGCATCAGCCCCCCTCATGGGCCGCAGGTTGGCGGCGAAGGAGGAGAGGAAACAAGAAGGGGAACGCCTCTTTTCAGAAGGCGGCGAGACTTTTCAGAACCCTCGCGCCTTCCGAGAAGTTGGTTCTGTCTTCGGGGAGAGTCTCGACAACTTCCCACATGGCCTGGGGACTTCCGAACTTTCCGGGGAGGCCTTTTCCTGCTCACTGCTCCCCCCCTCCTTCGCTCGCCGCCGATCCTGTAGTCCTTCCGGCGCAGGCCCTCCAGCAGCTGCCTCCGAATATCGGACGATCGTAAACATGGATCAATGATTTCGATGCTCGTTTCGGGGACCTTCCTGGAGCCCACCTAACGGATCTGTTCGACCCCAGTTCGACTCAAGTTCGATTCAGGTTCGGCTCAAGTTCGACTCAGGTTCGACTCAGGTTCGACTCAGGTTGGCCTCAGGGTCGACCCACATCGACCGACGTTCGACGCAGCTTCGACGCACGAGTGGAGCGAGTGGCTCCAGGAAGGTCCCCAGAACTAGCATCCAAGATCAATGGGGCGTGGATTAGCGACGGGCCCCGTGCTCCATGGGAAGCCGCGGACTCCCGCCGCCGGGCGAGGCGGCACTGGCCGCAGGTTTCGACTAGACGTAAGAGTGACCTTTCGCCGGAGTGACCTTTGGTGCGGGCGCAGATGGGCCCTTAGATGGCTGAAAACGAGGCGGTAGCAGCGGCTTGCGCGCCCAGGTTTGGTCTCCCCGCGGCCCCCAAAAAGCCGCGCACCAAAGGTCACTCTTACCCTGGGTCACTCTTGCGTGTAGCCGAATGTTGGGGGAGGCCACCTCCCCCGATCCATGGACCTGGCGACCGCGCACCAAAAGCATGGATCGCTAGGCCGTGCCTGCGCGCCCCCGGCTCACCTCCGAGAGGAAAAGGCGGGGGACCAAACCAGAAGGCCTCCCGCGGCAAGGGGCAGGTCCTTCCAGCAGGCGGCGGGGTTTCCCATATGCTCCTCGGGTCAAGTCGGGCCTGTCCCTCCACAGGAGGAAGATCCAGACACAGCCAAGCAATAGTCGGGGGGCTATTGTTTTGAGTGTTTTTTGGGGGGTCGCTCGTGAACAGCTCTGGCGGAGGCCCCCGCGAGGGTCGGCCCGGGCGCAAGGGAGGGCTTGAGAATCAGCTGCGCGAGCTGATTCCCAACCCCCCCTTTGCTCGGAGTCCATACTTCAGGAGGGGAACAACACACACTCAGACACAATGCATCGTCGACTCCCCCGAACATATTGGAAAACATGGGAAGTGGGGGGGGGACCAAAAGCACAGGAAACATAAGAAAATATAGGCCCGAGATGATCGGGGCTGGACAGAACCCCCAACAGAGACACGTCGATGAGTGAACTGTCCGTTTTCGGTTCTCGAGAGGGCGCCGTGGCCGTCATTTTCCAGGTTTGCGCCCGCCAGATTTGGGCCTCAGGTCGTTTTCACTAAACCACGTTCTGCTAAAGGGGGGTCTGCCCATCCCCGAGATGAGGGGGGGGCCCGCCCCACACGACAAACAACAGAACACGGGCGCCCCCCGCGCGGGCGCAGCCGCTCGGTCGGCGCGCGGGGCCCTCCCTTCGCGGGCGGCCCTCGGGGCCCTGGGCGGGCCGGGCGGGCGTTTTTTTTGTTTTTTTTGTTTGTTTTTGATTTTTTAGTTCTGTTCCGCACAGCCTGGGTCATGCTGTTCCGGCCTATCTTTAGCCTTGATCGCAAGACAGAATGTCGAGCACCAGGAGAAGAGCACCGAAACTCGAGGGTTTTCACGTGTCGGGCCCTGGGAGACACTGCTTCGACTCTCTTCCGACCCTCTTTCGACACTCTTCTGGGTGCTCGAACTTTATGTTAGGGATGTGGCCCGTAAGTGCAATGGGAGCAACATAATGCTTGGAGAGAGGTAGGGAGGGGGTGCCTACCGTCAGACCGAGGCACTGTGGAGACCCATGCCAAGGAACGCCCTGCTTGCCTCCGGGGTGCGCTGGGCCTGTTGGGTTTCGATGGCTTGGCGATGGAAGGTACGACTTTCCGTCGCCAAAAGTCCATGGGCGTCCTGGGGTCTCAGGGTTGGGCTTCTTGCGGAAGGTTTCTTGTGGTCGGGCCCCTACCGTATAAGCTTCGGCGGCGAGCGAAGGGGGGAATTGCAAGGGAGAGCGCCTTCTCAGGAGGCGGCGGCATTTCGCAGAAGCCCTGCGGCCTTGTGAGAAGTGGTTTCTGTCTTCGGGGCAGGCTTCGAAGACATCTCAGAAGGCCGACGGACTTCCGAGCCTTCTGAGAAAGCCTTTTCCTTCTCACTTCTCTTCCTTGATTTTCAGAGCAGCCCTTACCCGAAGCAGGAGGAGGGGCTGGTCTAATTTTCAGAGCAGACCCTACTCCAGATTTCGCAATACAAGGGAGGAGGTCACAATTTTCCAGACGAGCAGTTTTAGAGCCCCGCACACCAGCCAAGAAAGGGCAGCCTCTTGCCCAGACCCCACTGGAACCATCCAAGACCGCTCCAATCAGACAAATCAGAGCCCTTTTTTTATCTCAAATTCGGAGAGCGGAAGCAGTCAGCCATGCACCCTGCAGGCAGACCATGCCGCCATGGCTCGCATGCGCGCTAATTCGCCCTCATCGCAGCCGCCGACACTGCTTGCACGCCGACACGATCGATCAGATATCGCACTTCGTGAGGCGAGGGTGTACCAGGCTGGGACCGTTGTTGTTGTAGCGGGCCTTCAAGTGTTCTGAGTAAATCGTCGGAGGTCCCGAACGGGGGCGCGATTCCTCAGTGCATTGCGAGGATGTCTCGGGCGGGAGCGGGGGGGTCCTGAGTAGATTGCGAGGAACTCTTAGGTGGAATTCGTAAAATCTTCGTGTCTAATTTCTATTGGGTTGTTGCGCGTGACGTATGCTGGATACGCTTGCCGGTTTTAGGTGGAGGCGGGCTCCAAGCGGAGAGTTGTTTTGTGATGGCGCGTTTGTAACGCTGCATTGCGATAGTTCTCCTTGTGAGCGAATGCTGAACGTGCACCAGATGGCTGGCACTCCTGGGAAATGCCCGCCATACACAAACACAGCAACAGCAGCAGTGTGTCGACACCCTGCATCTGCATTGGTGTCCGACCGCTGGCAGTGATGCGATGTTGTACCCGCGGGGGGCCAGGGGCTCGGCGCCGCCAGCGCTCGCTTGCAGAACGGGCACGCTGGGAGACTCCGAGGCAGCAACTTTCGAACGGATCTGTCTGGCCAGGTGGTAGGTCACGCAGCTTCAGGCCAGGGCCCGAGAGCAACATACGCGCCTTGTTTCTGTGAGAGGAGCAGTATGACGGCGTGGTTCGAGATGGTTTCTCTGCCTTGCTGCCCTCTGGCGTCGACTGGGGCACCATGATGGCCGCCGCGCTTCCCACGCTTACCCCCTGTACATCCGTCCTTGCTCCCGTCCCTCATCCTTCACCCTTCTCTGTCAGAGTGAGGGGGCCGAACGGTCATTCATTGTCCTTGGGCACGTGGCTAAAAAGGGAAGGTGTGGTGAGAATTTTGTTTGTTGCGTTGTTGATGGTGTTGTTGGTATTGATATTGTTGTTGGCGTTGTTATTGTTGTTGGTCTGTTGTTGTTGTTGGTGATGATGTTGTTGGTTGTTGGTTGTTGTTGTTGTTGGTGCTGCTGTTGGTGTTGTTGCTGTTGGTGCTGTTGTGGTTGTTGTTGCTGGTGTTGTTGCTGCTGTTGTTGTTGCTGCGGCTGTTGATGTTGTTGGTGTTGTTGTTGTTGTTGAACATTATTTATTCTAAAGAATAATTATTGTTGGGACCCCTGGTGCGCGGCCCCCTCGCCGCGCCTAGGCCGCAGCCACATTTTCATCATTTTCGTGAGGAAGTCTCAGGCAAAACGTGGGTGTCCGGATCCGGTTGTTTTGTTGTCCCCCGTTTTCCCTTGCAAAAAATAAGCTAAAGTGGACATTTCTTGTTCTAACATAACCAAACTTCAAGAATCCCTTGCAAAAAATAAGGTAAAGTGGACATTCGCGCGCGCAAGACGAAATCCTTCCAAAACCTTAGTGTTCGTAACGATTTCAACATAAAAACATCAAAAAACCAATGGTTTTTCAAAAAAAAGTGTCAAAATTTCATCCCGCGCGCTCTTGCGGATTTGTCGGAAACCCAACACTTTTTAAACATTTCTGTCAAATGGGCTTTTCCGAGCAACTTGTTCACGTGCTTCGAACTTCTCCAACAACCGTTGCGCACCTGCCAGGGTCATCATCCCTGTCAAATAATACCATGCGGGACACATTCGTTTTTTCTTCGCGCGCGCACGCCGAAATCTTCAAAAACCATTCTGGGTTTCTTAAGAATTTTAGCACCGCGCATCATAAAATCACACGAATCGCACCGTAGGTCATCGAAAAACACCTGCACGAATTTTCAAAATTTCTACCCGCGCGCGCTGTCCGAATCCTAAAAAACCCGCTGGCCCTGAATAGTAGCCAAGGTCGTCCGCATGCCACGAAGTGAAGTGTCCGAACGTCATAGGGCGGGAAGCTGGGTGTGGGTGGTCGCGAAGAGTCGTTTGGAAGTTTGGTAGAGCTTGAACTGCCCCCCCACAAAGTGGGGGTATTGGCCGGCGTCCCATGAAAACCTTGGCACTGGTGAGAACGGTGTGTCCCCACGTGCTAGTAATTGTTGTTGTTGTTGTTGTTTCTGCTGCTGCTGCTGCTGTTGTTGTTGTTGTTGTTTTTGCTGCGGTTGTTGTTGCTGCTGTTGTTGTTGCTGTTGTTGTTGTTATTGTTCTTGTTGTTGTTGTCGTCATCGTCGTCGTCGTCGTCGTTGTTGTTGTTGTTGTTGTTGTTGTTGGTGTTGTTGTTGTTGTTGTGTTTGTTGTTTGTTGTCGTCGTCCCACCCGCGACTCACCCGCGACCCAACCCGCGACACACTCGCGACCCCCTCCGCGACCCACCCGCGACCCATCCGCGACCCATTTCGCGACCCACCCGCGACCCACCCCGCGACCCACCCGCGACCCACCCCGCGACCCACCCTCAAAGGAGGGGAAACCACCCCGACCCGACAATTGACGTTTACTAAACGACCCCGTGCTTTTACTAAGCAGCCTTGCCCTGTTCGATTTATTCCTTGTTGCGTGCGTTTACTGAACGGCTTCGCTTGTCGGGTTAATTATTATGGGATGGATTTTCTGCCCTTTACACCCGCGACCCAACAGCGACCCATCCGCGACTCACCCGCGACCCATTTGCGACCCACCCGTGACCTACCCACATTGGTTGAGCGAAAAAATTTGCGCCTGCGGCGGGCTCGTTGTATAAGTTGTGAAACTTTGGCGCTTGCGGCGGGCTTCTCCAGGGTCTCGAAAACTGCCGACGTCCCCTCCGCCCCCATCACTCTTATCCGCATCCGCGGGGTGCTACGGTAAAACGTCTCCTTCACCTTCCCTCTGTTGTCGGTCGCTGCCCTTTGAGGGGTGCCGTGGAGGCCTGCTGGGCGAACGCCTGGTTGCCAGCCCTCGAACATCATTTTTTCTCTCCGATCCGGTCCCCCATTCTGTGGCCCGTGTGGGACGGAGATGGAGCAGGAGGAGGAAGAGGGACCAGTGTAAACCCAAGGCGCATCAACGATTCTGCGATACACCCTCCAATTACCCTTCCCATAGGTCCTCACAAGAAATTGTCTTCATTGCAGGAAGTGCTCCATTGGAAAGTAACCCTTCGAGAATCTTCCACCGCGTCAGAACATGATTCCTGGGACTTAACGCCGCGAACCAGCGTTGCCGTTGCATCCTGGCAGCCCGGAGGTCGCGCCAGCACGCCGTTCCTGGCACCCCGAAGCCGCAACGCAATGCGTCGTCTTGGCAGCCCCAGAGCGCTCCAGAATGCCCGCCCGTGGACTCGAATCGCACTGGCCCCCGTACCGGCTGCAGGCCTTGGAGGCGAGCGTGCGCGGCGCCAAAGCGAGCACTGCATGCTGAACAGGAACCGCCATCCTTGAAACTGCTGCACGCTTTTAGGGGCGCGTGGTCGCGGCGCTCGGGCGAGAGCCACATGTTGAAGCTCACCCGCCCGGCACTCCTGTTGCAAACCTGTAGGACACATGTGCGCGACGCTGAGGCGAGTACGACAGTATGTGAGCGACCCGCCCTCCATCCGTGAAGCTGGCGCAAATCTTTCAGGCGGACTTGGCGCCAGGGCGAGAGCCACATCTAGGGAACCACCTGCCCTCCATCCGAGAAATTGGCGCACATGTTGAAGACGGATTTGCTTGGCGCCATGGCGAGAGCCTTTCTTGGGAAACTGCCCGCCCTCCATCCATGCCACTGCTGCAGAGTGCAGGTTGTCATTCAGTCATGGCGCTTGGAGGTAGGGGCGGAAGGGGCTCGGCGGTTCCTTGGGTTTGCCTGCGTTGCCTTGCAGGTTTGCAGGGAAGCCCGTTCCGTAGGCTTCGGCAGAGGGAGGGGCCACTTTCAAAACGAGAGGCGACGACAGGGATTGGGAGGAGGATTGGCAGCGAGGGCACGGCGGAGGAGGGAGGGAGGGAGAGAGAGAGGGAGGGAGGAGGGGAGGAGGGAGAAGGAGGGCGGGAGGAGCAGGAAAGGGCCCTGACGGTGGAGGGAGCCCCCTCGCCGCTCGCCCACTTACCACGGCTCCGCGCTCTCGGGCCTCGCGCCCCCCCCCCCCGGGCAAGCGTGCGCCCCGCCGGGCGGGCGCTCCCCCCGTGCGTGCCCGAGGTGAGCGCGCTGCCCACGGTCGCCGCGGACGAGTGCGACTCCGGCTCGTGCGGTCGCCCGCGGCTTCGAACGCGAGACGGCCGAGGAGGTGAGGTGTCGACGCGATCGTTTTTTTACTCCCTGTGCCTTGGCATCGCTCGGACGTGTGCATTTTTCTTCCGGCGAGGACCATCGAGGAGCAGCCGTGATCATTTGGCCAAAAAAACACGCACGAAACCGAAACAAATCACAGGGAATAGACGTCCGAACGATGGCCAGGTGCTGCCGATGGGCGCGGGCTCTCGCACCTCCCCCCCGCCCCTTTCCTCCTCCTCCCCCCGCCACGGGGTGCGACCTCCCGCCGTGTATGTGGCGCCCGTTTCGAGCAGGCGACGCCGCGCGGAGCAGAGGCTGCACGAAGCAGAGGTTGGGAGGCAGACCCCCTCCCCCCTCTTCCGCCCGATGTCGCGAGGCGCCGAGTAAGAGAACGCCCACCAAGGAGTGGAGGTGTGGACCGCTTTCGTCTCACAAGGGGCTCGCGTTTCCTGAGGTCCTGTGGTGGTTCCTCTGGCCCTCTTCCCGGGCATGCGGGCTCCCTCGGTACCAGAAATGGGACTTCGTTCTTTTTGCAGCGTTCATTGTTGAAGCAGCTTCAGTGCATCGGAGGAGGAAGAGGGGTACCGATACCGCTACCACCGCCTCGTTGTTTTTTCTTTTTTAATATATCTATATATCCGCCGGCCCCCTTGTGGGGCCACCAGGCTGTAGGCGCGGGTTCGCAGTTTCCTGTACCAGTTGTAGCTTGTAGTTTCCAGTGTTACTAGTTGACTTCTTGCTGGTTACTGTAACTACTTGATTGACCGCGCGAGGGGGGGGGAGGCCCAAACAGAATTTTTAGCCTCACCTGGGCGCGTTGTCTGAATTGCTGCTTTGTCTCGAAATCGATACCCCTCACGCAGATCCGCGGGGTCAGGATCCAAAAACACATGGGATTTGCCACATTTCTGAAATTCGGTGCCACCCCTCACGCAGATCCGCGGGGTCGGGGTTCAAAAACACAGGGGATTTGCTACATTTCTGAAATTCGGTGCCACTCCTCATGCAGATCCGCGGGGTCGGGGTCCAAAAACACCGGGGATTTGCTACATTTCTGAAATTCGGTGCCACCCCTCACGCAGATCCACGGGGTCGGGGTCCAAAAACACAGTGGATTTGCCACATTTCTGAAATTCGGTGCCACCCCTCACGCAGATCCGCGGGGTCGGGGTCCAAAAACACCGGGGATTTGCCACATTCCTGAAATTCGGTGCCACCCCTCACGCAGATCCGCGGGGTCAGGGTCCAAAAACACAGGGGATTTGCTACATTTCTGAAATTCGGTGCCACCCCTCACGCAGATCTGCGAGTCAGGGTCCAAAAACACATGGGATTTGCCACATTTCTGAAATTCGGTGCCACCCCTCACGCAGATCCGCGGGGTCAGGGTCCAAAAACACATGGGATTTGCCACATTTCTGAAATTCGAACCCATCACGCACATCCATCGCAAGGCGTGGTAACCCAAACTGCGAGAACTCCCTCGGCCCTTTAATCGCAAGGTGTGGTAACCAAGCCCTTAAACCATACACGTCTTACCAATCGCCAGGTGTGGTAACCCCTCTTGTGATCAGTTGGTTTTGCTGATTGCGACTCAGCTTCGCATGAAGTTTCGATACTGTTTCACGACAGCGTCAAGGCCTCATGACTTAGCTCTTCCATGGCCGATTCTCCGAGAGAGGGGGCCGGCGGCAGGGGGCGAAGCCCTTACGGATATGTATAGATGTGTATATATATATATGTATATATATATATATATTAATAGATATAGGTGGCTGGGGCCTCCTGGGAGGCCCTCGTCGCCACCGCTGGGTTTGCCTCGAAATTCTGATCAGGGGCAGCAGCGGTATCGGTGCCGTTCTCGGTTTCCCCACGGTCAGCGCCGAGACCGCTGGCGCCTCCTGTCGAGCCCCTGCCATCGCTCGTGGGCGAAAGACGTGGCCGCATCCGCGGCCTCGCGGGCGGGTTCTCGGATGCGGGGCGTTTTTGTTCGCGGTTGCCCCCCGGCGGAACCCACCCGCGCGACCGCGTATCCGCAGGACCGCGCCCCGGAAGCCAGACCGCGAAGGCGCGGATGCGGATACTGTGTTCGCCGCTCGTGCGTACCGCTGGTTGCTCTTGTCGAGCCCGCGTCGTCGCAACCGGGTGTTCCTCGACATGTGTGTCAGAGCGCACCCTGGGAGAGGTCCAGTGAGCAGCGGCACGGGTGATTACCTCTTCGGTCCACACTCGGTACGACCGAACTGGGCATTGAAAGATGGGGAACGGAGACCGACAGCAGTTCTTGTCCATTTTGGGCAGGGCTTGCTGTCGCTGTAGCAACTGGCGTTGTCCATTTGAGACAAGGAGTGGCCTGCCCAACAGCGGCCGATGTCGGTTTCGGACAACTTATGTTGTTGGGCGTCGTACCAATTTCTTCCGTACCCATTTCAGGCGTGCCAACCCGCGCACAGGGAGGAGAATGAGTCACCCGCGGCCTTCAGAGCACCCCATCACGAGGCCCACCCTAGGGGCGTCAAATCATGCTGCGAACAGCTTGGGGCATAGCTGGGGCCATGGCCCCTCCCCCTTCTTACCCCCCACCTGCGTGAACTCGGCGTCGCCCCAGCATGTTCATGCTAAGGTGCGTGTCGCCCCGTCAGGGGCGACGCGCGCGCCGAGAAATCTTACAGTATAAGCTCTGTAGCGGTCGTTGTCTGCCCATACCGCTCGGGAAAGTATCTCTTACAAGAGATGTGTGTGTGTGCGTGTGCGTGTGTGCGCGCGCGTGTGTGTGTGTGTGTGTGATGTCCGTGCCAGACACGCCTTCGAGGAGGACACGTAGTACCAGTATGTCTTTGTGCGTCCCACAAGCTGTAGACTTTGGGAGTGCCGTGCGGTTTTCGTTTGGATCGTAGACGGGCCTCTGTTTGGCGGCGATGCGGCGCCGACCCAAAAGAACTTCGTGCGGGACTCGCGACCGCACGAGCGCTCCGCTTCCCGGCCGGCCGGCCGCGCAGGGTTCATTATTCGGGCGTTGCGCCAGGGGGGCGCGATGCGTGGGGTGTGCAGCAAGGAGCGCCGGATGTGCCCCACAGCCGGAGGCCTGGACATGGGCACAAACGCCAACGCAGGGGGGTTACCTCCACAGGGGGAAGATGATCCTAGATTTTGGTGCTGGTGGTAATGTTTCGGTCACCCTGGAAGCCAGAATATTACCACCATCGCCGAGATCGGGATCTTCTTCCCTCGGTGGAGGCACACCGCCGAAATTGGTGTTGGTGCCAACCTCTAGGCCTGCGATACAGGGCCCCCCTCCGACCCAGAAGGGGCACGAGGGGTGCACGTTCCCCCCCTCCCTTTCCACTTATTCGGCACCCACCAAACCACCCCAACCCAACCCGAAGGCTTCAATTTGCCCTCCGTTTCCAGTTGGGGGGGATGTCGGGAACACATATGGAACCCGTACCCCCCCAACCCGAAATTGGGGTCTTCGGGTTGTGTTGGGGTGGTCTGGTAGGTAGTCACTTCTCGCCCCTCCCCCTGAGCAGCGCCCAGAGCCCTTGACCCACGACCTCGCCGACGAGGTCCGAGGACCCAGGCGGTGGGGTGCCGTTCGCCCTCTCCGCGCGCCTCCGGGGCTCTTCGCGTCGCCACGGCCGCACCCGCCCGCCCCGGGAGTCTGACCAGGACGCGCCCCAGGACCGGTCGGGGGCGGGCGCGCCTGTGCTTCATTCCCGTCTCGGGGAGCGGCTCGTCGCCGCCACGGCTGCGTTTCGCCCTGGGAGCCTTCCCAGGACGAGCCCCCGGACAGGCCCGGCAGGGCGTTTGCCTTGCTACAGGCCTGCCAGACGGGGTCGGAGGATCGCGCCGCATCGCCGATGCATCGGCGATGCGAAGATCGGGACAAAATCGGATCGGGATAACTCGAAATCTCTGAGAATCGGCGGGTCTGGAGGACGTATCGGGCGCCGCGGCCGCTCCAGAGCGTTCCGGAACGCTCTGAGAGCGCTCCGGAACGCTCTGGAGCGATTTATCCCGATCCTAGCCCTGTTTTAAGGGTCGGACGAGCGAGGCGCCGGGCGAGGTGGAGGGCCAGAAGTATTCGGGAGGGAAAGAAATCACCGACACAACTCATCGTCGATTCCCCCGAAGATATTAAAGAAAATAGGGAGGGCGGCCAAGGTCGGACGGGCGGGGCGCCGGGAGAGGTGGAGGGACATAATTATTCAGGAGGGAAAACAACACAGACACAATTCATCGTCGATATTCCAAGAAACTATTGAAACAAATAGGGAGGGAGGCCAGGGTCGGACGGGCGGGGCGCCGGGAGAGGCTGGGGCGGAACAGAGGGGACAGAATTATTCGGGAGGGAAAGAGATCACAGACACAATTCATCGTCGATTCCCTCGAAAAGAAGGGAAAGTATGGGAAGTGGAGGGGAGGACGAGAGCCCAGAAAATACTGGAAGATATTGGGAGTCGGGAGAGTCGGACGAGCCAAGGTCGGACGAGCGAGGCGCCGGGAGCGTCGGGGGCGGAAACGACGGGGGAAAATGACTAGGGGTGGATGTCATGACGGGGGCCATGCTATTGACCCAGATTTCCTGGCGCCTCTTCTTACTTCATTGCGTCCCTGGCCCCCCCGCTGGGCCGCGCACATGCCGCCACTCATGATTTGCACCCCCCCTCTTGGACACGCCCCTCTTGGCCGCTCCCGAGAGAGGTGGGGGGACAGAATTATTCAGGAGGGGAAAACACAGGCACAATTCATCGTCGATGTCCGAGAAAGTATTGGAAAAAGTATGGGAAGAGGAGGGGAGGACGAAAGCCCAGAAAAGAGGGGAGGACGAGTCCTGTTATTTGTGTGCATTGATATATACACATATATATATATGTGTGTATATATATATATATATATATATATATATATGTGTGTGTGTGTGTGTGTCCCAGGGCCCCTTCAGATCATGCGGTTGAGGCGCCGACCTGAGGACCACCTTGGCCTCGGGGTGCAGTCGGGCATGTCCCCCTACGCGAGGAATGCTCAAAACAGGTCACCAAACAGTCCAGGGGCGATTCGTCGAGCATTCTTGGTTGTTCGTCCAGAATCCGCCTGTGGGGAAAATGATGATGCAGTCGGGGCGCCGACCTGAGTACCACCTTGGGCTCAGGGTGAAGTCGGGCACGTCCCCCTACGGGAGGAATGCTCACAACAAGTCACAAAATTGTCCAGGGACGATTCGTCGAGCATTCTTGATTGTTCGTCCAGAATCCGCCTGTGGGGGAAATAATTATGCAGTCGCGGCGCCTACCTGAGGACCACCTTGGGCTCAGGGTGAAGTCGGGCACGTCCCCCTACGGGAGGAGTAGTCAAAACAAGTCACAACACAGTCCAGGGACAATTCGTCGAGCATTCTTGATTGTTCGTCCAGAATACGCGTGTTGGCGAAAAAAATATGCAGTCGAGGCGCCGACCTGAGGACCACCTTGGGCTCGGGGTGAAGTCGGGCACGTCCCCCTACGGGAGAAATGAGAAATAGTCAAAACAAGTCACAAAATTGTCCAGGGACGATTCGTCGAGCATTCTTGATTGTTCGTCCAGAATCCGCCTGTGGGGGAAATAATTATGCAGTCGCGGCGCCGACCTGAGGACCACCTTGGGCTCGGGGTGAAGTCGGGCACGTCCCTCTACGGGAGGAGTAGTCAAAACAAGTCACAAAACTGTCCAGGGACGATTCTTCGAGCATTCTTGATTTTTTCATTCAGAATCCGCCTGTAGGGGACATCATCATGCAGTCGAGGCGCCGACCTAATGACCACCTTGGGCTCAGGGTGAAGTCGGGCACGTCCCTCTACGGAAGGAATACCCAAAACAAATTACAAAACAGTCCAGAGACGAGCCTTCGAGCAGTCTTGAGCTTTCGTCCAGAAGCCGCCTGTAGGGGGACATGCCCGACCTGAAGATATGCAGTCAAGGCGCCGACTTCAGGACCACCTTGGGCTCAGGGGGGGCTGCACCGTGCCCCTGATTTTTTTTTCTCGGGCCGATCGCGAGGGGTACGGCAGGCGCAGGCGGCGTCGGCGCGCCGGTGACGCTGGCGAAGGCGTTCGAAGCCGAATGCTGCGACGCGGAAGCACCGAGGGACACGGTAACGCCTTTGGACCTGATTTTATTCAACCTTGAACGATCGGGGCCGCGATCGGTTCAAGGTTGAATTCGATTGAGGCGGTGACAAAGACCCTGGCGCGCGCCGTCGCCGCACGAACCTGACGAAGGTTACGGAACGAGAGGGGGTACGAAGTTTGCTGCATGAAGCTGGTTTCCGCCCCGCCTTTCGGGCCTTTTCCTCGATACGTGGGCGCCTCCCAGCGCCAGGAGGCGCCACGAAAACGAGCTGCGTGCGTCGATTCTCTAGCCTGTCCTGTGCTATCCTATCATCCCAGACCCCCGACGCCGTGACTTTCACAACGTCGACCCCCTGAGAGACCTGAACCCCTTCCCCAGGACCAGCTTGCATCCTGAGTCGTTTTTCGATTGTGCCAGGGCCGAGGCCGACAATAACGAACATTTGCCGTCGTGCTTTTTCCCCCCCTACAGGATTTGGCATCGCTCGGACGTGTGCATTTTTTCTCGGCGAGATCCATCGAGGACCATCCTGGACCATCGAGCAACAAAAACACGCACGAAACCGAAAAGCGCACAGGAAATGGACGTCCGAGCGATGGCGAGAGGAGAAACATTCAAAAATAATCAAATAATAGTCAGGGGACGATTTTGTGATCAGATGTGTTTGACTATTTTTCTTAGTTTCCCGAGCCATCCTGTGGTGTCGGGTCCTCGTTTTGAAGACACAGCGCCCCGCGTTCCTCCTTCCTCCTTCCTCCTCCTCCTCCTCCTCCTCCTTGTCCTCCTCCTCCTCCCCCTCCTTGCCTTTGCTCTCCGCATGTTTCTGTTTCGGTACACCCCCCACACGTTTCGTGGCTCCGTATGGAGCTCCACCTAAGGTCCCAGTGGCGGAAATCGCATGGCGGCCTCGCCCCATTAAGGCACACCCTTCACACGCTTCGTGGCCCCAGGGGGCTCCACCTAAATGCCAAGTGGCGGAACTCGCATGGCGGCCTCGCCCCATTTTGTTACACCCCTCACACGTTCAATGGCCCCATAGGAAGCTCCACCTATGGTCCCAGTGGCGGAACTCGCATGGCGGCCTCGCCCCATTATGGCACCCCCTCACACGCTTCGTGGCCCCATAGGGAGCTCGACCTATGGTCCCGGTCGCGGCACTCGCATTGCGGCTTCGCCCGATTTTGGCACGCCCCTCACGCGTTTCGTGGCCCAGTTAAGGTCCCACTGGCGGAAATCGCATGGCGGCCCTTCTAAGGTCGCAGTGGCGCAGTTCGCATCGAGTTCTTCCTGGCAGGGCCGCCGGAGGGTTTGCGGAAACAGTTGGGGCAGTTTGCAGCGCGCACGAAGTGGTGCAGATGGGAGGCGACGGCCCTCGCCAGGGAGCTGGGCTTCACCGAGTTTATCCGCGAGGCTTGACCAGAGGAGCGGCCCGCCCGAGCCTCGCCGTCTCTCGACGGTTTGACTGTTTGGCCTCGCGCCGCGGGCGACCCGCGCGCGTCGCTGGGACCCTCTCGGGGCGACCAGCGCGCGTCGCGGGAATTCCGCGCTGCGCTCTGCCCAGAGCCTCGCTCGCCCCCGTCGTCGCTCTACCCAGCGGCCAGCTAGCACTTTTTGTTTAAAAAATATTATTATTATTTCTCTCTCTCCCTCTCTCTCTCTCTCTCTCTTTTTTTTCTCTCTCTCTCTCTCTCTCTCTCTCTCTCTCTCTCTCTCTCTTTCTCTCTCTATCTCTCTCTATCTCTCTCTCTCTCTCTCTCTCTCTCTCTCTCTCTCTCTCTCTCTCTCTCTCTCTCTCTCTCTCTCTCTTTCTGCTCCGCGCAGCGGACGACCCGCGCGCGTCGCCGGACCCCTTCGGGGCGACCAGCGCGCGTCGCGGGGACTCCGCGCGGCGCCGCGCCCGCAGCCATGGACATCGGCGCGCGCGGGCAAAGAGGCATAACAAGAAAGGGAAGGAGGCGGGCGCGATCCTCGCGATGAGCGCGCCGACATGGGCGCCGACGTGGGCGTTGACATTCACGCGCGTAGACTGACTCGCGCGCAGACTCATTTACAATCGGACTCACTCGCGCTCAGGCGCGCCTTTTATCAGTCCCTCGCAGTCAGACCGGCCGTCTTTGTTCGCATTGTGGACCCCGCCACGCATTTCGCCGCGCCCCCATCGCGCGGTTCGCGGCCCCGTAGGGAGCTCGAACGAAGATGATATTCACATTTGCGGTATTCACAACTGCATATGGTTGGGTCCTTCGCCAGGCTAATTTGCGCGCGTGTATGTTTGCCCTAATGAGGTCTCTCGGGCCCCCCCTCGAGGCTCCAGTTAGGTGTGGATGTGTGTCGTGCTAAAGGTGCGGTGAGAGACTTGGTGGATTAACATTGCCCGCCTAGGAGGCCCCCGTTTGGGGGGCCAGTGGGGGCCTTTGCAAGCTAGCAGAGAGAGGGGGCCGAAGTGGCCGCAGGCCATTTTGGCCCAAGTGCTACGTTGAGAGGAAAAGGATTCCTCACCAGGGACCCCATTCGCCCATGGCAGCGGATCCCGCGGCGTGATCCACGGTTTCCTGGCGCGCCGCGATAGTTGGGCGAAGGTTAATTTCAGGGGGGCGTGCGTGTGCGAGTTGGTTGATCATCGCAAGAAGTCATGGGTGATCAAGGAAGTTTTTTGCAGCTTGCGTGCGCCGAGTTTCTGGGGAAGCCGAAGGCGTATTCTGGGCGGCGAACAGACTGGTTTCAATGGAAGTATGCGTCCAAGGCATATGCTGGCACTTTGGACGGAGATCTTCCGGAAAGTTTAGAGCAGACCGAGCGCCTGATCAGCCCGGTTCCAGTCAGCGGACTCAATGAGGTTCGACGAGGACAGATCATAACGTTGGCTCTCATTATATCCCAGGTGCTTCAAGGTAGTTCTCTTCAGTTGGTGATGAACGTCCCCGGTTGTCGCGGTCAAGGGGCTTGGCGACGGCTGGCTCGTTTAGAAGAGCCTGCGACTGGAGCGGCTCAGGTCCCGCAGTTGATGTGTGTTCTCAACGCTAAAGTTGACGGCGGGCCGACTAAGTTTGCAGAGCAGTTTCAGATTTTGGAGAGTAGGTTCCAGGCGCGCGAGAAGCAGCACAATGAGAGGCTCTCGGGCAGGCTCAAGCAAGCGGCTTTGAAGCAGAATGCGCCAGCAAACATCAAGGCCCAGGTTGATATGCAGACGTTCGTTTTGGCCGAGTCGCTCAAGGAGATCATGTCTAATTACGCGCAGTTGCAAATGAGTTCGGCAGAAGCGAGCTCGGGGCCAGCCTCGATGGACGCCGGCAACGCTCACAAGGGCAAGGGCAAGGATAACAATAACAAAGGTAAGGACAGCAAAGGCAAGGGCAATAACGACTCGATGGGCAAGAACCACAAAAGCAGGGACAACGGCAAGGGCAAGCCTCGGACGGGAAAAAGGACACGGACAGGCAGAAGTCGCATGTCGCAGACAAGCCCCGGGCACTACCCATGACGAGGTTGCGGGTGCAGGTGGGCAGCAGAGTGGAGTTTCAAGCAATTCCCAGACGCCAGCAGCCTCAGTCGAGAACGTGTGGCGCCGAAGGAGTATTCGAAGCACATGGTGTCCAGGAGCCAGGAACCAAAGTTGCGCTCGGCTACTGGGGCGCGGATCAGAGTTTATGGGCAGCGGCTTGTCCCGTTCAGCGTTGCGACAGCGCGCGGAAGGCTGCTGAAAGTGGCGGAGCCGTTCGTGATCGCAGATGTTCGGAGGCCGTTAAATTTAGTTGGCGAGCTTGCGGGCCGTGGCTATGTGTTCCAGCTTGGCGATCAGGGCTACATGCCCAAGAGTGGATCGACTGTTCAGTTGCCAAGCGTTGGGCGCGGCTACTACCTCACAGGGGTGGATCATTCAGGTTCGGTCAAGCAGTTGAAGTCGGTCGAGACCATCGAAAGCCACCTGGCGACGGGACATCCTACGGGAGGTATCATTGAGAGTGGAGAAGAAGTTCAAGTACCAGTGGAAGCGGCGGAAGCAGCTGCAATGCGGGTCCCAGAGTTGCCGAGTAAAGAGGAGCAGGAGAGGCACAACCCTACCCACATTCCTTACGCACCGTGGTGCGATGGCTGCGCCATCGGACTTTGGCAGGGAGAAGCACATCGACGACGACAAGGAGAAGTTTTATCCCCCAATCCAGTTCTGGACATGGACTACTGCTTCTTGGCCTTGGAGGATGGCGACGCAGAGACGGCTACGATCTTGGTCATTCAGGACAGCGTTTCATCCTACACAGGAGCAGCTCGGGCACCAGCGAAGGGGCCGACTCCGCGCGCGGTGGCGTTTCCCCGCATCTACCTGGACGAGTTGGGCTACCCGAGGGTTAGCAGTCAAAGCGACGGCGAGCCGTCCATCGTTGCTCTTGGGAAGGCGTTAGTCAAGGAGCGCAGCAAGCAGCCCCGTGATATTATCACGCAGATGTGATTGCGGGGATCGGCGCCCGGTTCACATGAGAGTAACGGTTTACCCTAGGCATCAGTGAGGGTCGTCGAGGGCCTGGCGAGGACGCATGCACATGCAGCTCAAAAGAGGTATCTTGTAGTGGTCGAGGGTGGCCCCGCAATCTTGAGCTGGATCGCGAGGCAGGTCATTTTCGTTCATAACAGGTTCCAGTACATGCGTTTCGGCAGGACGACCTACGAGGATCTGAAGATGGCGAAATACAGGCCCCCGCTTTTTTATGTTGGCGAGAACGTCATGGCGAAGAAGTCTGGAGTTCCAGAGAATCGGCTTACTTCTGCGTGGCAGCCTGGAGCGTGGCTTGGGAGGTCTGCGGGTTCCGACGAGCACGTCGTAGGTCCGGCGCCGGGCATCGTGACGGTTAGGACGATAAAGAAGGGGCCAGAGGAGTTGCAGTGGGACAAGGGGGCGTTCGACAAGATGGTGTTTCCGATTTGTTCGCAGACGGACTTGAGGGACGTTCGTGGCGCGGCAGGCTGGACACCTACTGAGGGATGTCAGGCGCGCGAAGACGATCGAGCACCAGTTCGACGCGCTGGGCGACCTAAGGCTCCTACTACGGCGTGTTTATCGAGGCAGGCCGAGTTCAAGAGGTGACAGCTTGGTGGAGCAGCAGTGGCATTACCAGTTCAAAGAGCCGCAGCAGCTAAGGCAGCGCCAGGACCGAGGGCAAAGCCATCAGCTGCAAGTCCTAAGCGCGAAGCAGATGATCGTGGAGTCGGCGGAGGAGGCAAGCGTCCAAGACCACAGTCACCGAGATCAAGAGCCGTAGAGGAGGCTCAGAACAGCATCCAGTTCATCGGCGCCAGCAGCTCCGAGGGTTAGGTTCTACGGTAAGCAATCAGCCGGCGGTGGAGAGAAGCGCGAAGCGGGCCAAGACGCTCAAGCAGCTGGCAGTGCGCAGCAAGCCAGGTCGCGGGGGAGCTGAAGCCGAACGAGGAGGAGAACGACGAGCAGATGATCAAGCGCGTGGTCAGGAATCGCGAGTTCACGGAGCAGGAAATCACAGTTGCGAGGCGCGCGGGGTTGAGCAGGCTAGACGAGGTCAAGGCGAAAGAGGACGTTTGCAGAGCAGCAGTGGGTCGACCTCGACTTTCAGTTGTTTGGGTTGACGAAGCCAGAGCTGAGGGGGCGAAGTCGAGGATCTGCGCAATGCCGTTTAATTTGCCGAAGAAGCCGAAGGATCTACTCTACACCCCGACTCCCGGAGCCAGTGCGCTACGGTCTCTACTGGCGCTGGCAGCTCTCGAGAAGTGGGAGGTGAAGTTCTTCGACATCTCAAGGGATTTCTTGCACGCTCCAATTCGGGAGAAGGTCTTCCTCGAGCCGCCAGTTGAGTACAAGGAGTATTGCATCGAGAACTTTGGCGATGGGCCAGGCGACGTCGCGTGGGAGCTGCACTGCACGATCTACTGGCATAACGAGGCGATGGTAGATCCCGACGCCCACTACAGCCAAAGCAACATTGAGAAGCTCAACATGCGCTGGTCGGTTTCCGAGCCGAGCGTCTACGTCAGCGAAGATGATGACAGTTGTGGCGAGGCACGTAGATGATGGCATGGTTATTGTTGAAGGTAGAGAGAGGACCAGATGATTGTCTCAAGGCGTTGGGCGAGCACTTCCCGCTGAAGATCTCTCCAGATATGACGAGGGGTCGTTCTCAGGCTCAACTGGGACGCATCATTCGGAAGTCAAACGAGGAAATGGGCTGTTCGATTCGGGTTTCGCCGAAGACTATCGACAGTTTCCTTCAGCACCTGGGATTTGAGGAATCCAAGGCGGCGGCGACCGCAGGCTTGACGTCGGAGGCCAAGCAGGAGGGCGAAGTTGCTCAACGACGAGGGCGCGAAAAAGTCCAGGACAGGTGCTGGGTAGCTGTTGTTTGTGGCCGCGGGGAGGTGCGGCCTGCAGTTCGCGACGAAGGGGATCAGCTTGGGGCGTGAGTCAGCCGACAGTTGGATAGCCCTGCGTCTTAAGCGAGCAGCGCGCTACCACAGTTGTTCCCGAGGATCAGAACAACATCGCTCCCAAGGTGGAGGTGGGCAGTGACTGGGCAGGCCACAAGATCGGAAGGACGGGCATTTCGAGCGGACGCATCTGCCTCGACGAGACGGCGGTTCCAGCATGCAGCAGAACGCAGGCAAGCCCAGTGACATTTTCAGCCGGGTCGGAGATCTACAGTATGGGTTCAGGGGCGTGCGAGGGTTTGTTCGTGAAGTCGTTCCCCGAGGAGTTGTTTCCAGGCCAGCAGGTCAGTCTGCAGTTAGAATCGGGCAGTTCAGCTGGGATATCATATCAGAGCCGACATGTTCTTGGGAAGTTGAAGCACGTTCATCTTCGTCACGTGTTTGTTCAAGGCTTGCTCCGTGAAGGGCGCTTGGTGATTCATGAGATTCCGACAGCAGACAACAGCAGTGATCTGGGCACTAAGTACCTAGAGAAATCAGCTTTCGAGAAGCACAGGTGGGCTGTAGGTTTGCGTGATCGTGACGGCGGCGATGTTTACGAAGCTTCTGAGGTTCATGCTGATACTAAGGCAAGTTCTACCATAGGTGAGGGCGAATGTCGGCGAGGTATCGTTGTCTGTTTGGGAGGTCTATAGACTGGCAGGGGCGCGGATGCTACTGGCAGGGCTTCTACGATCGAGACGGTGGACAGATCGAACGGTGTTTCTGTTTCGACGCAGATGATGATGCGGATCGCTCTCATCGTTGGTGGATTTGTTTTTGTTATACATATATATGTATATATATGTATATCTGCAGAACTACGTGTCGGATACTAGATCGAGAAGGCTGACGCCATATCGAGTTCCAAAAAGGGTGATCCACCGATCTCATTCTCAGGCAAAGGATGCGTCAAGGGCTCCAGGAGATAAGAGTCGCCAGGCGGATGTCCGAACTGCTCTACTATGCATGCGGACGATTTGACGATCAATGCGATAGGGAGCAGGCTCAAGCTGTGCAAGCCCCGTTGAGACACCAGCGGTAGTAAGCTTGCTTCAATTGAGCGCCCGAAGGCTGAGGAGCCTTGATGGCGCTAGCGAGTTCCCGTGCTGCGAAACGTTACTTGTTTTAACGGGCGGTTTGCGCTCGTTTCTGTTGCATGAGGGCCCGGGAGGACCACTAATTTATGAGAGCGGAGTCGGACGAGGTTTCGACGCGACTCCGAGGGGGTGGGCGTGTATGTATGCTCTAATGAGGTCTCTCGGGGTCCCGGTCGAGGCCCCAGTTAGGTGTGAAAGTGTGCCGTGCTAAAGGTGCGGTGAGAGTCTTGGTGGGTTAAAGTTGCCCGCCTAGGAGGCCCCCGTGTGGAGGGCTGGTAGAGACCTTTTGCAAGCTAGCAGAGAGAGGGAGCTAAAGCGGCTGCAGGCCATTATGGCCCAAGTGCTACGTTGAGAGGGAGAGGGTTCCTCACCAGGGGCCTCATTCGCCCATTTTGATCAAACATAAAAATCTTCCAAAATCCGCCTGTAGGGGAACATGCCCGACCGAAGTCTGGGATTTCGCTCCCCCCCCCTCCCCCGGATCTAGATCGGGGAGCCTGCTCGCAGCCGAGGTTCGCCGCGGCCAGAAGAAGCAACACCTTCGCCCATTCTTCGGCGCTCCGCGGACTGCATCCGGCGTCGCTCCAGCAGACCACTGTTATGAGGGCGTCGCCCCCCCCCCCCCCCCAGGGTTCATTATCTTTCGAGTATTCTTTGGGTATTTCTTAAGCTTTCACCCAGGATCCGCCTGTAGGGGACATACTTTTGCACTCGAGGCGCCGACCTAGGACCGCCTTGGGTTCAGGGTGAAGTCGGGCATGTTCCTCTGCAGCAGGAGTGTTCAAACATAGTCAACAGAACAGTCTGGGGGCGATTTTCGAGTATCTTTTTGATGTTTCGTTCAGAATCCGCCTGTCGGGGGACATGCCCGACCTAAATATATGCAGTCAAGGCGCCGACCTAATCCGGGGACGAGGATTGTTGATCATTTTCGTTTGTGTTTGCTTTTTTCTGTTGAGGATTTTATATGTTTCGCCCAAGATCCGCCTGCAGGATGACATGCCCCACCTAGCTTCAGGGGCGACGCACGCACGGAGAAGTCTTCTAGTGTATGCGCCGTGGCGGGCACTTTCTGGCCACACCGCCCGAGAAACAGTTCACTACGAGATGGGCATGCTGCACGTTCGGGGGGGAGACTCTCTGCGGCCCCGGCTCTCGCCTCCCTCCCTGCCTCGGCCGTCGCCCCGTCGTGCGTCCTCCCCGCATTCCTGCATGGCGGCTGAATTCGCTTAGCGTTGCCCCGTTTTGCTCCACTCGCCAGCGCAGTCACTCCGCCTAGCCGCCGACGCAAAAGCAGTTCGGGGCGGAGGCCCTCCTCCAAGAAGGACGTATAGTACTGATTTGTCTCTGTGCGTGCCATGCTTGGAGAAGAGCGCAATATTGGAAGAATCGGGCTCAACATACTCGTATTACATTGTGTTGTTGGCCGTGTTGTGAAACATGTAGGTCGTGTGTGGTTGGACCGTGACGGTGCGACTTGCGTGAGCTGCGTGTCCGATTTTCAAAATGTGACGATGCCCCGAGCGAAATTGCCAACATTGAAACATGGCTTAAAGTGTTTGTTCGTGTCCGAGCTCTAATATTTCGGAGAGTTGCGTATGATACCCCTCACACATATTAGAGTATATTTCTATGGAACGCAGACATGTACAGAGAAATATAGAGAGAGGTAGAAAGAGAGTGATAACGATATAACGAGATAGATAGAGAGAGGTGGGAGAGAGGGAGAGAGACCGAGCGAGATAGAGAGAGAGAGACAGGGAGATAAAGCGAGAGAGAGAGAGGTAGCGAGATCAAGAGAGATAGAGTGAGAGAGAGAGAGATAGAGAGAGAGAGAGAGAGACTGTAGGAGGAGGGGTCATGAGCAGCTGGAGGAGAGACGGCAGAGAGAAAGAGGGGGGAGAGTCGCCAGCAGGCATATGCCTCTCCGAGTACGCGTCTGGCGGGCGCATTCTGAAGTTCCGACGGGAGGGATCCGCAAGGGGTTGTCGATGTCTCCAATCGGTTTGCAGGGATCAAGCCAGATACCTCGAGGCACTTCCCTAAAGCGTGCACCCAGATCAGTCGAAGTACGTCCATAGGTATCCAGGCATATCTCAAGTCATCGTGGAAGATCCAGCGCGAGTCGAGGGGCAGCAGCAGTCATAAAGCCCTCACCCGAGGGAGTGAGATTGGCAGCCAGAATGTAGCGGATGACCCCTGGTATTGTGAGCCAGCTCATGAAGGAGACATCGGAGAAGTTCCATGCGAGTTGCGCTATCGATCAGTACGCGCCGGTCGTTGAAAAAATACATTTCTCGATTCACAATGCCAACCTGCTTCAAGTTCCTTCCTGCTCCGCCCCCCCTCCTGCTCCTCTTCCCGTCGTGCCTCCTTGCCCGTCCTGCTTTTTCTCGTCGTTGTTGCGCGGCGGGTGCCGCTGAGAAATATGCATTGCCCTTTGTTGGTGGGACCCCGTTCAGTCAATGAGGTCGCCGACAAGAGATCTAGTTTTCGACTATCGGGGGGGTCTAAGGACGTATAGGTGTGACATCTTGACCGCCCTGGGACGCCCCCCGCTGTCGCTGCTGTGCACCAGGTCGCGAGCCCTCCCTCTGCTTTTCCGTCCGTCTCCTTCACCTCCACTCCTCGTCCGTCGCTGGGCCATGTTTGGGAACCGTGGCGTTCCTCCCCAAGCCAGGGTAACGATCGTTACCCCCCCCCCCC
>CAUYUJ010016062.1:190095-210095 GCA_963575745.1 Prorocentrum cordatum | reverse complement strand
AAAAGTTGAGGGGCAGGAAGGAGGAGGAGAGAGATAAGGAGGAGGAGGAGGAGGAGGAGGAGGAGGAGGGGGAGGAGCAGGAGGAGGAGGAGGAGCAGGAGGAGGAGGTTGAGGATGATGATGAGGAGGAGGAGGAGGAGGAGGGAGGGGACGTTACACGACTTCCAAGTCTGCCTTGGGAGGATCGAGCTCCCGACGCGCCGCGCAAGCCCTGTGCATGCCGCCGCCGCCAGGCCCAGGCGACTGCACACCGCCGCCGCCGGGCCCAGAGCGTGCCTGTGCTCGCCGGGCAGCCCGCCCCGAAGCAGATCGCATATATCGGCGGCGAGCCACGGGGGGAAGTGAGAAGGAGAAGGCCTTCTCAGAAGGCGGCAGGACTTCTCAGAAGTCCTCGCGCCTCCTGAGAAGTTGTTTGTGTCCTCGGGGGAGGCTTCGAAAGCTTCTCAGAAGGCTGGGGGACTTCCGAGCCTTCTGAGAAGGCCTTCTCCTTCTCGTTTTCCCCCCCTTGCTCGCCGCCGAATATAGTCTTCGAGGCAAAGTAAGTTGTCCTTCCTCTAGTTTCTCGCCGCTACCGTTTCGCGTCTCGCGGGGCATCCCACACCCTTCAATCCAATGCCTCAGCGCACGATCCCCCCCCCCGCGCTCCTATTTAACAACAGCCATCTTTGGCGCGAGCCCGGGTGGCCGCGGGCCCCGTCGGCGTGGCCGCATGGGGTTGCTGACGGGCCTGCAGATTCAGAAGGAGGCCAAGGAGGAGGGCAAGAAGGAGAAGAAGACCAAGGACCCCCGCGGCTGGGGGATGAGGAGAAGGGGACCAGGGATGAGGAGGGGGGATGAGAGACACCGACAAGGACGAGCACCAGAAACGGGACGAGGATGGAGGAGGAGGGGCCGACTCAAAGGAGAGATGGGGCCTCTTGGCATGGACCGCGGCCCCAGGGGTACGCTGCCAGCTGGCGCCCAGCTGAGGCACCTACCGCCGCGGTGCCCGCGATGGCTCCACATGTTCGGTTGAGGTGCCCGACGCCGCTTTTGGCGCCGAGGTCCAAAACACGGCGCTCGGCCAGACATTCACCAGGGAGCATCCAGAACAACAAGTGCGGCAGCAGCAGCGGTAAGCCGCGCAGGCCCTGGCCAGACGAGGGCAATCGGACTCAACACATCTCATGATTGTGTATACATACATATATATATGTATACATACATACATACAAACACACGCGCATGCACACAGACATGCATGTGTGTGCAAGCATATATACATACATGCATACACATGCACATACATGCATGTATGCATGCATGCAGTCATGCACACATGCAGCCATCCATCCATACATACAGGCATGCGCGCATATACATATACATACATACATGATTGCATGCACACACACATACATACATACATACCTGCATGCATGCATGCATGCATGCATACATACATACATACATACATACATACATACACGCACATACAAACATACATACATACATGCATACATACATACACGCATACGTACACACATACATACATGCACACATACACACATGCACACATGCATACATACACACATACATACTACATACATCCCTCCATCCATCCATCCATACATACATACATACACACATACACACACACAAACACACAAACAAACAACCATGCATGCATACAACCATACATACATACATACATACATACATACATACAAACATACAAACATACAAACATACAAGCACACATACACACATACATATATATATATATATACATACATGCATGCATGCATGCATGCATGCATGCATGCATGCATGTATACACATACACACATGCTCAAATGCATGTTTACATACACACATACATACATTCATACATACATGCATACATACATACATACAGGTATGCGTGCATGCATGCATGCATGCATGCATACATACACACATGCATACGTGTATACATATCTATACAGATTTGCGAGCCCCACCGGGTGCACATCGGTTTTGTGTTGCCACGCTTGAGACAATAAGACAATCTCTTGGGACCATCATTCCTCTGATTCTTCGAAATGCACCAATAATCAAACAAACATGATTCATCCAGGTAAGACTCCACAAACCAAAGCATCCATGGTTTTCTGCATTCACGCAGTCTTCCCGATCTGATTCCTAATCCACTGCAGTAACATGTATGACAGCTTATACTTCAAACCCAAGTAACTCACACTGAAAACAACACGACTATGTCTTGGAGCCACCATCCCTGTGGGCCCTTTCAAACTTCCAAAGACAAACCGAACGAATGCCAACCCAGCGACCACCCCCCAAAAATCAGACGTTGGTTCACCACGCAAGCGACTTGGTGCAAAGCGAGCCAACGAGGACGAAGGAATCCGAGCTCCACGGAATACCACGGCTGACAAACACAACCCCCAGAACAGAGCGAGCGTGAATCGTCGCGGCCCGTCCAGCAAATTTTGCGAGCAGCGCAACACGACGACCAGGAGGAAAGGGAGGCGAACGAGCAGGAGGACGACGAGGAGGACGAGGAGGGCGAAGAGGACGACGGCGGCCGGCGACGGCGGCGACGAATGCGGGCCGGGCGGAACGTCGCTATTGCGGCCCGCTCGGCTTTCTCGGACGTTCGCCCCTCTGCACGCTGGCGAGGACAAGAAGGCGAAGAAAAAGGAGCCCGCGCTGCTCTTCTGTCTGCTCGTCGTCGTTGTCGTCGCCGTCGTCCTCTTCCTCCTTCTCCTCATCCGCCTCCTCCTCCCCCTCCCCCCGCTCCTCCTCCTCCTCCCCCCTCTCCTCCTCCTCCTCCTTCTACCTCCTTCGTCTTCCTTCCTCCCCGTTCTCCTCCATGCCGCCTCCCCCTGCTTCTCCTCCTCCTCCTCCTCCTCCTACTCCTTCTCCTTGTCGCACCCTGGGCCGGTCAAAAGGGCGGGCCGGGCGTTTCGCTCGAGACTTCCTCACCGCTTACGATCCTGAAGCTCGAAGCGTGCAGCAGTTCCACGGATGGCTGGCGGCCCGTTGTCGAAATGTATTTTTTCGCCGCAGCGGCGCGCACTTTCGTGGCACAACAAAGGGCAAGAGCTTCACGCGGGGGGGGGAGGCCCGCTTCCAAAATGCGGTTCTCGCCGGAGCGCCGCGAAGGGCGGCCCGGCTTCCAAGTGCGGTTCTCGCCACAGCGTGGACGAGTTTCACGGGTGGAGGGCGGTTCCTTTCTGAAATGTGGTTGTCGCCGTGGCGCCGCGCACATTCGTTCCACGAGTTTTGGGTTTTCATAGTTGACGTCCCAGAAATGGTGTTTTGGCAGTGTGTCGGAATGTTAGGGCGCACTATTCATTTTGATTCGCTGTCCCCTCCTCCTCCTCCTCCTCCTCCTAAGCACCCCGGCCCAGACGGGGGGGTGCAACATTCTGATAACGCAGCCTTCCTCATCCCCCCCACCACACTTCCCTTTTTGGTGACGGTGCTAGCTGCGCCACAGCTCGGATGGACATCCTCATGGGGCTCTCCCTTTGAGCGTTGATGCTTTGAGGATCGCTGCTGGCCGCCAGGAGCCAGTGTAGCATCATGAATGGCATCTCGGTGATGCAGTACAACCCGATGTCTGCGGCACCACATGATAGGCTGGTGGATGTGGCAGAGGTTACATCACAGTTCGACTTCGTCTGTCTCGCAGGGACGGGTGCACGGCGATATGGGAGGGATGAGATCGTTTGGAGGAGAGCGGGGAGGAGGTGGACACTGAAAGCAGGATGGGCAAGGGCAGCGGGCAGCAATCGTAGCTGTTGCAGTATTTTGCTTGGCCCACGTATCCCCAAAATATCAATTACGCATACCTGCTTCCCCATAGTGGCCATGGATTTGAATTCAGTGTCTGGGCAGCAGCGTCTGAGTGGAAGCGAGGACTGGACGCCAGTACAGGACGATTGCTTAGGCCATTATTGCTGGTTGGGTCGTCTGTGTTACTCAGCGGATGTGCTACTGCCCTTCCTTCAGATGTTCGATTTGGTCCCGGTTAACTTGCATATTGGAGTCGGTCCTACATACGCAGGACCTGCTGGTGGCACACCGCTGGAAGATTACATCTGCATACATCGATGTTCGCCCCCACATATCACCTCGGCAGGACCGCTCAGAAGTCTTGATAGGAAGTTGCAGTTAATCAGACATCGCGATCATCGCGACCATCTTCCGCTATATGCCCGAATTGAATATACTATCCAGGCCACAGGAGGAGAAGCATTAGGACTGCAACTCAACCTTCGCCCTCGGTATGTCAGGTGGAGCAAGGAGGCATTGATGGGCAGCTTGAGGAGTGGAGTGGGGAGGGCTGAGTTCTTGCAGGAGCACTGGCAGCTGATCAGGAGGGAGGAGGAGACGCCTGATGCAGAGTGGGGCTACTTCATTAATTTATTCAGCATGGAAAAGTTTTTTGCCCAGAATGTACAGCGCTCGGCAGACTATTTACAGAAGTCTCAGAATCTGCTCTATCTTCTGGCCCAACGGTGCAACTTGCGTGAATCCTTGGCTGCTGCCCAGTCCTTAGAGTTTGCAGACCTTGCACAGATGCGGCCGACGCACTACAATCGCAAGAAGAAAGTGCAGCCGAAGTTCTTCAAACTCCAAACGTCGACGATCGCCTGGGACGGGGAGAACGTCGGCACGGTTCCACAGCTTGGTCTCGCACGGGGGCCAGTTCAAGCTCAGCGAGGACGAGCTCAGCGAGGGCTAGCTACCTTGACTACGATCAGGGGGTCTGCTCGAATGGCTCAGATGGTGAGAGATGGCTTATTACAGCACGTTGGCCTACCTAATCTGCAGAATGGGTGCTCAGAGCCGATTCCATGCTACCAGACGCCCGCTGGGCAGGAGTTCAGAGTCTTCTATGTAGATGAGTTGCAGCACACTATTTCTCTGGTGGATTTGGCTCGGCGAGCCTCGAATGTGCGATCTATGGGAATGCGAGTTGGCCCACAGGTTGCCATAGTCTCTTCTGATGACCAGGCCCATCGCCAACTTGTGAGCACGCGTGCAAACCATGAGTTGTACCACGCGGGCGATGATGACAGGATCTCCAATCCCCAGCCGTAAGGCAGGACTGGGTGGCCTTCGGGCGCGGAGGTCCTTTTCTGTTCTGAGCTCGTCCCTGTTGCCCTGCCAGTTCAATTGTCTTGCACTCAGCATTTTCACCTTGTGCAACGTGTGCGTGTGCATGTTGATTCGTCGGTTGTGCACTTCATATTTCCATATCATGATGCAGGCAAGCGACCTCTCGACTCGCTTGCATATCCGTTCAGCTGCGGTTCGGTGCTTAGCCGAGGCCTCCAGGTTTCTCCCGAAAGGAGGTTCTCGGATCGAGCCAGTGGTGCCCCCCAGCAGAGCGATCTAGACAGACGCTCACAGAAGCGTACACAGATCCAGAATAGGTCAACTGCAACTTCCAGGCGCCCTTCTCTTTTTGTTTGCTTGCCATGTGTAGCAGTTCAGTGGATCGTAAGTGTGTCTTGTCTTGTCCTCCTCCTCCTCCTCCTCCGTCCCCTCCTCCCTCCTCTTCCTTCTCCTGCTCCTCCTCCGCCTGCTTCTCATCCTCCTCTTCCTCCTCCTCCTCTTCCTCCTCCCCCTCCTCCTCCTCCTCCTCCTCCTCCTCCTCCTCCTCCTCCCCTTCCTCCTCCTCCTCATCCTCCTCCTCCTCCTCCCATTCCTCCTCCTCCTCCTCCTCCTCCTCCTCCTCCTCCTCCTCCTCCCATTCCTCCTCCTCTTCCTCCTCCTCCTGGGGCTCGGTTCTAGGCCTCCCAGATAGGGTCTTGTACATAACAGGGGGTCTGGGACGGTCGCGCACCTTGTGGAAGGTTACCAGCTCGGGCATCCTCCCTGCCCCGCACCTCGGCCATCCTCCCGGCTCCAAACCTCGGCCATTTTGCTGGCCCCACACATCGGCCATCCCTCCGGCCGCCGCGAACTTTCGCCCCAAATCTGCCTTCAAATTGCCTCGCCCAGATTGCCAGGGCCCCCATAGTGATCGTTTTCTTCGTCATTGTTTTGCCTATCGGCGCTGGCCCTCGCACCTCCCCCCCGACCCCCCCATGGAGAGTATTCTTAGCGGTTTCTTGGCGCCTGTTTCGAGCAGGCGGGGTATCCCCCGTAGGACGCACTGTTGCCAGCAGACTCATCAAGCAGAGGTCCGGAGCCAGACCCCCCTTTTCCTCCCTCCGCCAAGTGTCGAAACGCCGAATAAGAAATCGCCCACATGCTTGCCGCAAAGATGCAGACCCCCAGGGGCTTACAAATAGGGTCGGAGTAGACGGGGTCACAGGATCGCGCTGCATCGCCGATGCATCGGCGAAAATGGCGCCGACGCTTCGCCGACGTCGCGCCGATGCATCGGCGATGATGTGTCGCCGATGCTTCGCCGATGCGGCGCGATCCTCCGGCCCCATCTACTCGGACCCCATCGAGGAGACCTCTACATCGGTGAGATTCTGTATTCCCGAATCTCATTCCGGCGGCCAGCGAGAAGGCAAGTGAGAAGGAGAAGGCGTTCTCAGAAGGCGGGGCTTCTCAGGAGCCCCCGCGCCCTTTGAGAGGCTTCCGGAGACGGCTCAGAGAATTGCCTCATAAGGCCGAGGGGACTTCTGAGCCTTCGGAGGAGGCCCTCCCCTTCTCGTTTCTTTCCCCCCCGCGGGCGCGCCGACGATCAATCCTGGTGTCGAAGAAGCCCTCTCCGGGAGCAGCTAGCAGAGGTGTGGACGCCCGAAATGGGCACGGAAAGAGAGGGCACAATGCCCAACAGCAGTTCCCATTCATTTTGAGCAGGACTCGCTGTCCACGCCGCCGCGGCCTGTGTCCATTTGAGACAGAAGGCCGCATGCCCAACAGAGGCCGCTGCTGGTTTGGGACAACATTTGTGGTTGGGCATTGTACCCATTCTTTCCGTACCCATTTCGGGCGTCCAAATCTGAGCCTTCGGAGGAGGCCCTCCCCTTCTCATTGCCCCCCCTCGGGCGCGCCGACGATCAATCCTGGTGTCGAAGACGTCCTCTCCGGGAGCAGCCAGCAGAGGGAGGGAGCGCTGGGAGAGGGGGAGGAGGTGCTCGCGAAGTGCTCGCCAGCGCCGGTCCCGGATCTCGGGCCCCGGCCGCGGCCTTTTTCCTTGGCCCCAGCGCCGCGGGGGGGGTGCACAGCGGGCGGCGGATACAGCGGCGGGGGATCCAATACAGGGGAGGCCCAGGCCAAGAAACACGCTGCTTCCAGTGGGCCCTGAGTTCCTTGTGTTTCAATGGCTTTGGTGTGGAATGCGGGCAGGACTTATATCCATGTCCAGTGCGTCTTGAATCTTTTTGGAAGGAGCGCCTCAAGGCCGAGGCGCACTGGATATCGATAAAAGCCTAGCCTCTATGGTGGGCAAACTTGTCCATACACAGTGTGCCTCGGGGTTCTGGGGAAGGGAGCCCGGAACTCGGTCCATACTGCAGTGGATATGGACAGAAGTATTGCCCGCAACAGTGGCGGGGGATCCAACACAGGGGAGGCCCAGCCCAAGAAGCACATTGCTTCCAGTGTGCCCTGAGCTTCTTGGGTGTCAATGGTTCTGCTGTGGGAGGCGTGGCGTCCCCACACGTTCCCACTCCAAAAACCGATGGACGTCCTCCGGTCTCAGGGTCGGGTTTCTTGTGGAAGGTTTCTTGTTGATTGGCCTCCACTGTAAGGGGCTGGGAGGTCCACAAGGGGGAAGGATGATTCGGGGAGGGGAGAAGGAGGAGGGGAAAAGACACACAGACACACTTAATCGGCGACTCACAGGAAAATATTCAAACCTGGGAAATGTGGGGGTAAACGAGAGTTCAGAAGATTTTTGAACATATGGGCAATCCTGGGATGTGTGTCTATTTTTTGTGTCTCCCTGGGCCCCCTCAAGAAGGAAGATAGGAAGAGAGAAAAGAGAGAGAGAGTCCACAGGGGGGTGATCCATGGGCGGGGGGGTTAGTGCTACATCCACTGGGGGGAGTGCAGCGCTGAGGATTGTTCCAGAAGGGGGGGAGGATCCGCAAGAATTGTCATGGCGCGCAACGGGACCTAGCCATGACCATATGGCAGGACCTTGTGAGGGCCAGGGCAGAACAGAAAAAAAAGCGAAGATCTTACCACCATGACGCTGCCAAGGCGGGCTTTGCCACTTGAGGACGCTACCAGGGCCTTCTAGCGACCCTACCATAACCTTTCTTTAAGCCGGTTCAGGGCCATGCCAGGACCCCACCAGTACCCTACCAGGAGTTCTGCTCCAGGACCCTATCTGGACCACGTCAGGGCCCCACCAGGCAAGCGCCAGGACCTCGACAGGACCATTCTCTCACCACTTGCGACTGGCGAGCGCTACCCCTACCCCTGCGGGTCCAATCGACACCGAACACTCCGGCTTGGGGGTAACTTGGTTACAAACGTCGCTTCAGTTCTGAAACGGAGTAGTAGTAGTTGTTGTTGTTGTTGTTGTTGTTGGTGTTGTTGGTGTTGTTGGTGTTGGTGTTGTTGTTGGTGTTGTTGTTGTCGTTGTTGTTGTTGTTGTCGTTGTTGTTGTTGTTGGTGTTGTTGTTGTTGTTGCTGTTGTTGTTGTTGTCGTTGTTGTTGTTGGTGGTTGTGGTGGTGGTGGTGGGTTGTTGTTGTTGTTGTTGTTGTTGTTGTTGTTGTTGTTGGTCGTGTTGGTGTTGTTGTTGCTGGTGTTGTTGTTGTCGATTCACGTGGTTGCACGCGGTTGCCGAACCATGACGGGACCGCAGGCCGCGGCCCGTCCCCTCGGTGCCGTGCTGACCCGTGGGGGCAGCTCTTCCTTCCCCACACCGCTCCCGGCGCCCCTCTCGGCGGCCCGCCCGTGCCGTGGGGCCCGAGGCTGGGGCGATCGCGGACCTGGATTGAGGGGGCGTGGATGATCAGAGCGTGCATTGCCTACCCCTGATGGGCCTGTTTTCGCTTTCGCTTCCAGGCAGAACCGGGTCATGCCACGCGCCTCCTCGTCAAGCGGCCTGACCAGCACAGGCCGTAGTTTGGCATCGCTTGGTACCTCTTGGAGGCGAGGGTGGTCAAAAGCGAGGTAGGCTTGTTTGCCCTCTAGATTACCGACGGGTCCCGTTTCCACCGGAAGTCGCGGACTGCCGCCGCCGAGCGAGGCGCCACGGGCCGCATTTTGGGGAGGGCACCTCCCGCGATCCATGGATTTGGCGACCGCGCAGTAAATCCATGGATGGCTAATCCACGTTTGCGCTCCCCCGAGAGGAGAAGCGGAAGGAGGCCAAGAAGAAGAAGAAGGATGAGAAGGCCGCCAAGGCGGCCCCGGGCAGTTCCAGCGGGTCCTCGTCCGACGGCGAGGCGCTCCCCGGGGCGGTGGCGAGCGGGGGAGTGCGGGTGAGAGTTCAGAGAAGGAAGAAGTACCCATACCGCTACCTTTCCCTCGTTTCCCCCGTTTTGGTCTTCCTGGGAGGCCATCGTCGCCACCGCTGAATGCGCATCGAAATCCTGGTAAGAACGCACCCCGGGAGAAGGGGAGTAGCGGTATCGGTATCAGTACCTTTTGGTTTCTGTAAGAGTTTTTTATCACGCCAGCCCAGGTCTTTCCGTTCCGAAGTATAGCCTTCATTGTGATTTGTTTGCCCGCCTTGTCCGTCGCCTCTTCTGGGCTCTAACCATGTTTGTAGCACCATGTCACGCCACAGCGTGAGGCGTCGTGTACTCAGCATGGGGTGCTCAAGCGATCGATGACGCTTGTCCCGGTGGTGCAGAAGGAAAAGGGCAGGGAGAAAGGTCACTTGTTTCGTCGGCGGCTAGGCAGGGGTCGCTTGCGCTGGCGTATGGAACCATCTAAACGGGGGCACCGTTGTACAGTCGGCCCGGATTAGTAGGTCGACCCTGCCAGCTCAAGGGTACCTTTGTGTCCTGTGCCTCGCGATACGTGCCTTCTTACACTCCTGTGGCGATGTGCCCTCGGAAGGGTCTTGTGTCCTCTCGCGTGTCCTGTCCAATCACGGCCGACTGTTGCGACTTGGCCAGCATGCAAGAGAGGGAACACAGGACAGATCGGGCTGCCGGAGAGAAAGGTCATGCAGCCAGTAGCCCAACATCCTCTTGCGCATGGGGCCACCGCACGGCGCGGCGACCACGCCCTGCGGTGCGCCCGTGGGGCCTCGGGGTGACCGCACGGTCTCGCGAGGGCTCGGGCAGTTCTCGGCGAGGGCTCGGACGACGGGGGCCTCCAGGGTCCCAGCGCGGTGGGGTGACGGCTCGTGCGGGAGCCTTGAGGCGGGGGTTAATGCAAGTGGGGGTCAGCCAGAGCGCCCGATCTTGAAGGATGAGGCACGGCCAGGGTCGCAATGACCCGGGTTTGGGTGCAGGATCCTGCAGGATCTTGCAGGGATTATTCGCATTGATCCGGGCTTGGGCGCAGGATGTTGTAGGATTTTGCAGGATTCTGCATGGCCTGACTGACCCGGGTCTGGATTGACCCGGGTCAGAAGATCCCCGACTCGCGCGGTGAAGTCACCGCACGATTTGTCACCGCACCGTCTTGGGCCGCCCTGGAGAGGGCGAGTAATTGGGAGAGGGCGAGCGGGACAAGGCTCGAACTGAGACGTCAACAGCTGCAGGGTTCCCATTTCAGCCAGCGTCGGGCCCCCTTCGGTGCCGAATCCAGCTGACACGAGGCTCGTGCGTGAGCCGAATTAGCAGTGCCGTGCTGCCCGACGGTGCAAAGAGCGGTGCCCGTGCACGTTGCGCCCAATGGCGTCAATCCCTGGCGCGCGCATGCATGTGCAAATTGGGCGTCGCGTAGTGGGTGGGGGGCGACGAATGGGGGGGGAGGGGCAGCGAGGGCTGCCGAGAAGGTGCCTCTTAGGGCTCTCGAGGGGCCCTTTGGGGCCCCAAGCGGGATTTTTGAGGTCTGAAGAGTTGGCCCATCTTCCCTCCCCCCGTTGTCTTGGCATCGCTCGGACGTGTGTCTTTTTCCTTCGGCGAGGACCATCGAGGAGCATCCTTGATCATTTGGCGAAAGAACCACGCACGCAACCGAAAAAAAAACATAGGGAATGGACGTCCGAGCGATGGCCAGTTGTTCGCCCTCTATATTAAGCTACGCCTGGGCAGACCATCTAACCAGCCCGTTGGGTATCATTGTGTCGGATAGAAGTGAGAAGGGGAAGGTCTTTTCAGAAGGCTCGGAACTTCCCGGGCCTTCTGAGAAGTTTTCTGAGCCTTCCTGGGAGACACGACAAACTTTTCAGAAGGCGCGAGGGTTTCTGAGAAGTCGTCCCGCCGCTTTCTAAGAAGGTCTTCTCCTTCTCACCTCCCCCCGAGCTCGCCGCCGAATATGCAAACGAGCAAACCTGTCCGTTGGGTATCATTGTGTCGGGGGCTGTTGATGTAGGAGGACCAGGCCATGGACTTGGGAACAAAGGGCGCCGGAGGGAGAGGGGGAGCCCGGGGCAGAGGGAGGACCGAGGAAAGGTTTCTAAGTGACGAAATCGGAACATCACATTTAAGACCACCGAGAATAAAAGACCCCCTGAATCTAATAACACGATGAAGACGTAGCTTGACTTAGGTCCCCGTCTTCGCATCAGGGATACTACCTCTGGGCGGGTTGGTTTGATACATCTGCTGGAAAGACCCTTCAGTTCCCTCCCAAGGGGCTAGGGTTAAGTCGGGCCTGTCCCTCTACAGGGGGAATATTCAAAAACAGTAAACACATAGTCTGGGGATTATTTCTTGACCATTTCTGGACATGTTTGGGGCATTTTGGGGGTATTCAAATTTTTCGTCCAACATCGGCCTGTAGTAGGGGGACAGGCCCGACTCAAGGCTAGGGGTACGTACATTGCGAATCACAAGAGCATGACTGGTGGTGCATGTCGCACTGCTCTAGGCAGAGCGGCGGAGAAGGAACGTGGCCACCCTTGCCTCGTTTTCTCCTCTGGGCGCCTCCTTGGAGGCCCTCGTCGCCACCGCTGGATCCGCCCCGAACGTCCTGTCAGAACGCACCCCAGGAAAGTCGGGGGCGGAAAAGAGGGGGGTGATGACTGGGGGGGGGTGGATATCATGGCGGGGGTCATGATATTTCCTCAGATTTCATGGCGCCTCTTCTTGTTTCATTACTTCCCTGGCGCCCCCGCTCGGCCGCGCACATGCCGCCGGTCATGATTTGCACCCCCCCCTCTTGGACACCCCCCTCTTGGCCGCTCCCGAGAAAGGGCCGTGGAGTAGCCGTAGCGGTACCTTTTGGTTTCCCTAGACGTGGCGGATTATGAACATCATACGCACCATTCTAGACAGAGCGGCGGTTGACGTACCAGGCGCTTGTGTGACCAGCGAGTCAGTGCACTGCAGCCACACATTGTTTGGCGGAGAAGGAGAAGGCCTTCTCAGAAGGCGGCGGGACTTTTCAGAAGTCTCGGGAAGCCGCCGGCCTCCCGAGAAGTCATCAGAGCCTTCCTCGAAGACTTAATGAGGGCCCGAGGGCTTCTGAGAAGTCCTGCCCGCCTTCTGAGGAGGCCTTCTCCTTCTCCTTCTCGTTTCCCCCCCCCGCTCGCCGCCGAGTTGGGGAGGGGAGGTGGCCACATTGGCGGCACGCGCACATGGAAGACATCACGGCGGGAGAGAACTTTGGGAGACCTTCGGCCTCCAGCGGGGCCCCTACCGAGCCCGGCGGCCGCCACGACACGGCTCGGGATGACACGCGGTCCCGGGGACGGGGTCGAGGCCCCAGGGAATCCGCGCTGCGAGAGAACCCCGACTTCGGAGGCCAGGTCACGCAGGGGCGTGGGATGGGGGCGCATCTCCTCCCTCGCTCGCCGCCGAGGGTCCGCAGGATGCGCGCCCGCGCTGCCCCCCCCCCCCCCCTCTCCGCGCCGCTCCTCCCCCTCCTCCTCCTCCTCCCTCCCTCCTCCTCCTCCCTCCCCGCGCCCCTCCCCGCGCCCCCCCTCCCCCCCCCCGCCGCGAGGCCCCGGCCGCCCGCGCGGAGGCCCGAGCGCCCGCGGCGCGGCCGCCCGCAGAGGCCCGGCGGCGCCCCCCCCCCCTCCCCCCTCCCTCGCTCCCTCGCTCCCCCGCTCCCCCCTCGGCCCCCTCGCTCCCTCCCCTCGCTCCCTCCCCCCCCCCCCCTCTCCCTCTCCCTCTCCCTCCCCTCCCCTCCCTCCCCTCTCTCCCTCGCTCCCTCCCCTCTCTCCCTCCCTCTCGGCATCGCTCGGACGTGTGTATTTTTTCTCGGCGAGGACCATCCTGGACCATCGAGCAACAAAAACACGCACGAAACCGACAAATGCACGGGGAATCCTCCCTCCCCCTTCCAACCCTCCCTCCCCCTGCGCTCCCCCCCCCGTGTGGGCCATGCTGCGCCATCCTGGGCCATCTTGAGCCGTCTCGGAAGTCACCGTGGCCTCCCTGAGGCCCTGTTGGAGCCATCTTGGGCCATCTTGGACGCTGCAACGCCATCTTGGACGCTGGCCATCCTGTTGGGCAGCCCTTCTCCAGGCCCAGGCGAGGGAGCAGGGGGAGGGGTCAAGCTTCCCAGCCGCCCGCAAGCCGTCTAGCTCACTCCCACCCGCCCTCCCTACGCAGGGGGAAAGCCCGACCCCAGGGGCGCGACGCTCGAGCGAGGTGCGCCGCGCGTGGAAGGGGCGCCCACGCGCGACAAGCACCCCTGGGGGCCCGAGCGTGCCAGGCACGCCTGGTGCGCCAGATGCGCCACGCGCGCGCCAGGTGTGCCGCACACTCCAGCCGCGCCAGGTGCGCCGCGTTCGGGGCACGTGCGGAGTGCGTCAGGTGCGCCTGCGCACGTGACAGCACACATCGGGAAGCTTGTCGGCCCTCGCCATCCGTGTGGAAAAACCAATGCCCATCATGGTGTCTGGTGGGCCTGCGCGCAGCAGGCCACGCGGCACCAATCCCGCCGTCCCTGTCAAAAACCACTTGACAGTGATCGCGGGATGGCCGCGCATGATCCAGATTTGGCCGTGAGGTGCATGTTGTATTGATTTTTGTCAGGGATGTTAGCCGTGCGCACAGCAGGGAATATCTGACATCGCCGCCGTCCTTGTCAAAAACAAGACAAAGTGCTCGCGGGCCTGACGAACACGATTCAAGATTCTGCCCCAAAGTGTACTTTGTATTTTTTTTGACCGGGATGGTGTGGGGGTGGGTGCAGCGGGTTGGCCGCGCATGTTCCAAATGAGGAGGTCGAGTGCGGTTTGCGTTGTTCCTTCACAGGGATGGTGGGGGGCTGGCCCGCATGGGGTCGGCATGGTTCCGGGTCGGCATCCGGCCGAGGGGGGGAGGGGGTGTACATCAACAAGGAACGGTGATAAATCTTTCTCCGAAGGGGACGAGGAAAGGGTTGAAAGAGAACCCACCCTAGACCACCTACGCCCAGAGGGTTGGCGGGATTTTGGATACTCGGCAGTGTGAATCGTTCAACCTGCTACAAACTCTCAAGATGAGTGCGCGCGGCGCAATGGCGAGAGAGCCTCATGTTGAAGACCGCCCTCCATCCGCGAGGCTGTTGGGGACTTTTGAAAACATGAGTGCGCGCGGCGCCCAGGCGAGAGCCGCGTTTTGAGGGCGTGCCGCCCCCCATCCGTGAGTCTTTTGCAGGTGTTGACGAACGAACAACACACACACACACACACACCCATACCCACAGGAGGGACGTTGGGAGGAGGACTGGCTATGATTATGGGTGCGGGTTGTCGGACCCTGGGGAACGCTCCCGTTCGAGCGGGGACGCCCATCCGACAACACGCACCCGTAGCCCTCTCCGACCCCCCTATGGATATGGGTGTGTGTTGCTGGTTCGTCAAGTGTGGAGCTTCAGGATGACACAGGCGCGACACGCCAGGCGAGGCGAGACGCCAGGCCCGCCCGTGGGACCACCCGCGGGGTTCGACAGGGAGCAGCTGTTCATCATGCAGTCGAGTTTGACTAGCAGGTCGACCCTGCCAACTCAGGGGTGCCCTTGTGTCCCGTGCTTCGCGACCCATGCCTTCCACATTATTGGGGCAGTGCGGCTCTCGGAAGGGTCTTGTGTCCTCTAACGTGTCCTCTCCAATCAGGCCCGACTGTAAGGACGAGCGATGGAGCAGGAGGAGGAGGAGGCAGGCATGAAGCATTGGGCGGGGCGGGCTCCTCTCGAGCGTTGACATTCGGATGGGAGGAGGAGGAGGCGGCCACTTCTGCCTCGCTCGCGGATGTTTGGGGTTGTTTGGTAATGCTCATTCGCGCATTTGCAGCCCCGCGCGGAGGAGGGCAGGGGGAGGGTGGAAGGCTTGCTAGAGTGAGGTTGCTTCTTAGAAGGCGCGGGCCTTGTCCATAGCTGTACGGCTGGCGCCTTCTCAGAAGCAGCTTCCTTGTAAAAAGCCTGCCCCCCCCCTCTGCGCGCCGCCAATATTTGCAACCAAGCAGATCTTCCTTTCGCCATGCACCTGTCTTCTGGCTTGCGGCGGCGGAGAGACCGCTGGAGGTAGTGCAAATGTTCGCCCTTGGGCGGTATCGTAGTGACAAGTGTCGCAATTGCGTTGTGCATACATTGGTGACCCCGAGACGTTCCACGCAACGGTCGAGGTCGACTTGGCGAGGTCGACGCATGTTCCAAGGGTCAGATGATTCATCCCTGCGTAAACGCCTTGGCGCAAGTCGTGTGTGTGTGTATCTGTCTCTCTCTCTCTCTCTCTCAGTATCGTTTTCTCTTCCTTCTTTTGTGCTCTCTCTCTCTTTCTCGATTATCTCTTCCTTGTGTCGTTTTACCTTCGCTTCTTAGGCATATATGCGTTGTATATATGCTCTCCAAGCAAGCAGGGTTTCGGGTTTCTCACTGGCCTTAGGGGCTGGGCCCGACCGTCGGCTTGGCGGCTACGTCGCCGTCGCCGCCCCGTTGCCGCCCGTCGTCTCGGCCTGACCAGGGTCTGGCAGCTACGTTGCCGCCGCCGCCGCCCCGGCGCCGCCTCGGCGCCGCCCGTCGCCTGGGCCTGAACGCCACAGGGCGGGACCTAAACGGTGATTTTGGCGATTTCGTGGGCCGTTTTCGTTTCGTCTTCGTCTTGCGGCAGAGGCGGATTCGAGACAAAAGCGAGAGACATCGACCACAAAACGAAAACGAAACACACTGTTTAGGTCCAGCCCTGGAACGCCAGTCTGGGGGCTATATTGTCTCCGTCGCCGCCCGCCGTTTGGGCCTGCCCGTCGGTCTGGGGGCTAGGTTGTCGCCGTCGCCGCCCCGCCGCCGCCCCGCCGCCGCCCGTCGTCTGGACCTGACCGTCGGTTTGGCGGTTGTCTTGTCGACATCGCTGCCCGTCGCTGCCTCGCATACATTGCACCGCATACATTGGACCATAGGTTGCATCTCGTAGATTGATTGCACTGCATATATTGCGCCACGTCGATTGCACAACATAGATCGGGCCGCATCGATTGCACATAATGTATTGCACAGCGTTCGACCACATCACAAGTATACATATGTATATATATATATACACATACACATATATATAATTACATATATATATATATATTGCACCACCTCGGATGCACCGCGTGTAGTGCACCACGCAAATTGTAATACATGTATTGCTCCACATCGCTTGCACCACCAATGTTTTTGTCAGATCGATGCCAATTCAAATGTCGCACAACATGGGTCGCGTACCATATGTGGCACAACATAAAGCGCACCACAGATTTTGTACCACATGCATTGCACCACGTATGTTGCACCGCGCATGGTCGCCTTTCTAGGGGGGAGTTCTTTTCTACCACCCACCCACCTCCGATTTTAGCGATACCCCTTGGCACAGTACCATTTACGTGTGGTGTTGCCCCATCTCTCATTTTCAATCAAACCCGACCCTCCCAGGGAGTGCCCTGATCGACCATCACCTTCCCATCCCTGACAAATAATGCGATGCACGCGCAATCGTCTACCAAACCTCACCATATAACATTAGACAGCATCCACACGCGCGCGGCGACGCGCGCGCATGCCCAAAGCCTTCTGTGAACGTAGTTTTCGTCGCGATTTCCAAAGTGAGTGTTCTGAACACAGAACACAAACCACGTGTTTGCAGCAAGTTTATTTCATGCAAAGCTTGTGCTCTGGCTCTTGCGACTTCTGGAGCAAACCCTAGTTTTTTCAGGCCTCTCGCGCGCTCGTGCCGGAATCGCTCGAACGCCCTTGCTGGGGGGGGGGGGGCACGATCCGTGTCAAATGATACCACGCGGGCCACGCCGACGCGGGGACGCCTTCATCGTCGTCGACCGTCGGCGTGATCAGCATCGGCGCCGTCACTGGTCTTGCCGCCGTCATCGTCATCCTCGTCACCAGCATCGTTACCATCATGACTGTGTCTACCATTTTCGACATTGCCTGCTACCGCGCCCGCCCAAATTACCAACTCGCAGTGAAGTATCCGTTCGGAATTGCCCAGCGGTCAGCGCCACCGCGGCCGGGTCGGCCGTGCCGAATTAGTTGGCCGCTTCGCGCGCGAGCATGCGCGGGCTAGCGCGGCCGCGGAGACGCACCAGCCAACTCCAAGCACTCATCGCAATCGCCGCCACATGGGTTTTGCAAACAAGCGAACGGATGGGTGGGTGGGATGATTGCGCGAGCAGCAGGGTAGACAATTCATTGCGAACAACAATTAACATTTTGAAAAACATATATGGCAGAACCGATCATGCACACCACGAGTTGCACAACATAGATCGCAACACCGAGATTTGCAAATCACACTATGTGTTGCACGCGCTGACCCACTTATTTATCTATCTATGCATTTATATATATATACACGGCTATACGGAAGCATAGATATGCACATGCAGAGGAATATACATTTTGTTTGCTCTTGCGGAGTTCTTGGCGGGGCCTTGCATTTCGCTTCTTCGATATGGCGAGTGATCATATGTGAAGGAAGCCGCATTGCAAGGGACCCTTGCGTGCTTTGGGGTCGCACATTTTTTTTCTAATTTCCGGCCTGCGACGACATTTGCACCACCTGATCTTCTCTGTTTCAATGTTGTTTTTCTTCATGTTGGTCTGTTGTGCCCGTCTTTTATGTCTCCACTTAGCTACAATGGTTGCTCTCTCTCTCTCTCTCTCGGTTTTCTGTCCTTCACCAAACCCATATCTGTATATGTGAACTTGTCTATATATCTGTATACCTATATATAAATACATGTGCATGTGTATGGCCCTGTCCCCATATGTACTCGCGCCGCCACCGATCAACGTATGCTTCAACATGTCTGTTTGCATCAACGCAGGTACATCTATATATGTAAATGTATACATGTGTATATGAATATACATATATTTTGACATATTTATATGCACATGTTTTCGTGTCGTGCTTCGTGATTATGTGTCATCATGTTGCTTCTCTCTTTCTCTCCCACTCTCCTCCCCAGTTCCTGCTTGGTTGTTATCGTGCCTGCAGGTTGTTTGGGCCCCAGGAGGCAGAAACGTATGGACGGGTGTTCCTGGACAGGCGGAGTTGCCCGCCGCCGCGCAGCCCGCGGACGACTTCTTCTCGATGGCCACGTCGCTGGCCCAGGGGAAGGTCAGGAAGGACTTTTCCTCCCCCATGCATCAGGGGAGGAGGGGCACTGATCTTCGTGGGCCCCCGAAACGGCAGGGCCGTTTTTTCACCGTTTCCCAGAGAATGTCCGTTGAAAAAGGAAACGGCAAAAAAACGGCGACTGGAAACGGCAAAAAAACGGCTCCAGGATTGGAACCGGAGCCGGAGCCAGTCAAAAAACGGCGACGGAACCGGTAAAAAAACGGCGTCGGAACCGGCACAAAAAAACAGCAGAACGGAACCGGTAAAAAAACGGCCCTGTCGTGTCCAGGGCCCTTTAAGGCATTGATACCGCTGCTCTTGGCTCGTGTTCGCCTTTTTGGGGCCTCCTGGGCGGCCCTCGTCGCCGCGGCTGGAGTCGCCTCGAAATGCTGATCAGAGCGCAGCCCTGGAGAGGTCCGGGGAATGGCGGTATCAGTATCTTGTTGTTCCCCCAATGCAGATGATCTCCGCGAAGTCGTCCTCATCGTTTTTTATGTTTTGGGAGCCGCTCCTGGAGGACACAGCTCGAAACATTGTCCAGGATTTACAGTACATCTTCGCGGGACCTCGCCTGCCCCCAAAACTGATGTCTTTTCTTGTGCCCGATGCGGGCTCGATGCAGATTCGACGCGGATTTGGCATGGACTCGATGCGGATTCGTCACGGGTCCGACGAGTCCGCCATGCATTCGACACGGATTCGACTCGGATAGGGCCGCGACGGGACAGTTGAGGTCCCCCGAGGATGCAACATGACAGGATGGATCTTGGAAGGTTTCAGGATACCGTTTTTTGTGTGTTTTAGGATTGCCCGGCTCTTGTCCAAGGCGCACCTTTCCCCGTGCAAGCTCTTCGGCACCGCCTGCACCCCGCGCCCTCCGGCCGCCTGAGGCCCCGCCCGCCCGCGCCCTGTCTCCCCAAATTCGTGCTTTGCGCGCCCCGCCTGGCTCTTAACCGGAAGAGGCTCGCTCTCGACCTGCAGACCCCAAAAATGTGTTTTGGGATTGCCATGAAGACACGTGATGTGGAAACACATGGGCCTCGCAGTTCTCTTCCTGTTCTCGGGCTCCCGGGCACTCTTCACGGCCCCAGGGCTGCCCCGGAGCGGAGACGCGTCACGGGAAAAATGGTGGCACCAGGACACGAGGCGGGGGGGTCCAAGACTCGCGGTCACTTCGTTAGGGGAACAAACAGTGACATAAACAAAATAACTCGGAGGTCCGCGCGGATTTCTCGGATCGGCGCTGGGGCCCCCTGGCGGCGCCTCCGGCGCCGCCCCTGGCGCGCTCCGCGCGCCAGGGAGGGGGGTCCTGCACCGATCTGAGAAATCCGCGCGGACCTCCGAGTTTTTATGTTTATGTCACTTTTTGTTCCCCTAACTAGGACCCTGTTCCTTCCTTGCGCTGCTTGCGTT
>CAUYUJ010016062.1:182595-185095 GCA_963575745.1 Prorocentrum cordatum | reverse complement strand
ACGACTACCACTACTACTACTACTACTACTACTACTACTACTACTACTACTACTACTACTACTACTACTACTACTACTACTACTACTACTACTAACTACTACTACTACTACTACTACTACTACTACTACTACTACTACTACTACTACTACCATTACTACTACTACTACTACTACTGCTGCTACTACTACTACTACTAGCACCTACTACTAATACGGCTACTACTACTACTACTACTACTACTACTATTCTCGCCATCACTATTGTTACTACGACTACGACTACGACTACGACTACTACTACTACTACTACTACTACTACCACTACTACTACTACTACTACTACTACCACTACTACTACTACTACGACTACTACTACTACTACTACTACTACTAGCACTAGAACTGTTACTAGTACTACCTCCTACTCTGGTTACTGTTGGTAGTACAACTACTACTACAACTATTACTACTAACATTACTGCTACTAGTACTCCTACTGTCACGGCGGAATGTATTGTCATTCCGGCTACTACCACTACTACTACTACTACTACTACTACTACTACTACTACTACTACTACTACTACTACTACGACTACGACTATCATCCGGACTACTTCGGTTACTACGACAATTGCTGCTACTACACCTACTACCACTACGACTACAAGTGTACTCGGAGTACCCTTTCATTCAGACCACGACTACGACTACTACTGCAACTACTTCTACGACTGTTTCCTTTTTCTTGTGTCGCTCTTACGATACGACTACTACTACTACTACTACTACTACTACTACTACTACTTCTATTACTACTACTACTACTATTACTACAACTAATACTTTTACCACTACTGCTTTTCCGCCTGCTATCACTACGACGACTCGTACTACGATTACCACTACCACTACCAGTAACACCATCACTACTACTCCTACACCGACAGCTGCTACGACAACCACTACTACCACGATTTTTACTATTACGATCAGTAGTACGACGGTTACTACTAGCACCACTACAACTACTCATACTACTACTACTACTACTACTACTACTACTACGACTACTCCTACGACTACTACTACTACTACTACTACTACTACTACGACTACTACTACTACTACTACTACTACTACTACTACCACTACCACTACCACTACCACTACCAGTTCCACTACCACTACCACAACTACTAGCACGAGTATTATTTCGACTACGACTACTGCTACCACTCTAATTCATATTACGAGGACCATTGCTATTCATGCTACGACGATTCTTTTTTCTTCCATGATTTCGACTACTACTACGACGACTACGATTACGACTATTCTACCACTGCGACCGCAACTTTCCCCAGTTCAATTACGACTACTATTGCTACTGCGACCATTGCTATCAGCGGTGGGATGCGGATTGTACTTGTATTATTGCCACCACTCTACTAGTACACTTACACTTACTACTACTACTACTACTACTACTACTACTACTACTACTACTACTACGACTACTACTACTACTACTACTACTACTACTTCTACTACTACTACTATTCGTACTATTAACTAGCACTTCTTTTTAATCATTTATGCTACTACTTCTACGGCTACTACGTTTACGACCACGGTTAATATTGATGCTAGCATTGTTCATATCTATATTACTGTTCCTTTCTCTACCACTCGTATTACTACTGCCAATGATACGACTACGGTAGCTACTGCTGATGCTGCTATCAATTATCAGTACCACCCCCATTACTTCCGCGAAGATTACTACTACCACTACTGCTGCCATTACTAAGGCTACTACGTATTTGTTTATCCGTACGGGCTTCGCCCGCTGCCAGCGGCCCCCTCGGAGAGTGGGCCATGGAAGAGCGAAGTCATGAGGCTTTGGCTTCGCCGTGAAGCATTTTCGGGACCTGTTTGTCTTTCACCCCTGACCTTGCCGATCTGCGTGAGGGGTGCCGCGGGATTTCAGAAATGTGGCAAATCCCTTGTTTTTGTTTGACCCTGACCCTGCGGATCTGCGTGAGGGGTGCCACCGAATTTCAAAAATGTGGCAAATCCCCTGTTCTTTTGGACCCTGACCCCGCCGATCTGCGTGAGGGATGCAGCCAGATTTCAGAAAAGTTGCACATCCCGTTTGCTTTTGGACCCTGACCCCGCAAGACCTTGACCCCGCCGATTTGTGTGAGGTGCCACCGGATTTCAGAAATGTGGCACATCCTTTTTGTTTTTTGACCATGACCCCGCCAGTTTGCATGAGGGGTGTCACCGAATTTTAGAAATGTGGCGAATCTTTTGAGTTGTTGGACCCTGACCCCGCCGATCTGTGTGAGGGGTGCCACCGAATTTCAGAACAAGTTGCGCATCCCTTGTGTTTTTAGACCCTGACCCCGCCGATCTGCATGAGGGGTGCCAGGAAATTTTAGAAATGTGGCAAGTCCATCGTATTTTTAGACCCTGACCCCGCCGATCTGCGTGA
>CAUYUJ010016062.1:172595-180095 GCA_963575745.1 Prorocentrum cordatum | reverse complement strand
GCAAATAACCAGGGCCGCGATTTGGCGTAAATGGTTGTTCCTGCTACTAATGCCACCTCTCTTCTAGTTGTACTGTCACTATCCGTCGACGCCGCCAGTCGTTGTCGTCACCGCCATTCCTCGATGTCGTCGCCGCTAGTCGTTGCCATCGTCGTCGTCGCTGCCGTTCGTCTGTGCGTCCCCGTCCAGACTGATCGTTGTCGGCGTCGGCGTCGGCGTCTTCGTTGAATTTGTCGTTGTCGTCGCCTCTGGTGGTCGTCGTCGTCCGTGCCGTCTTCGCGGCCTTAATTCGGCGGCGAGCGAGGGGGGGAGGTGAGAAGGGGCGGGCCTCCTCAGAAGTCTCGGAGGTCCCCTGGCCTTCTGAAAAGTTTCCGAAGCTTTTCCCGAAGACAGTCGCAAATTTCCCAGAAGGCAAGAGGGCCTATGAGAAGTCCCGCCGCCTGAGACGGCCTTCTCCTTCTCATTTCCCCCCCTCGCTCGCCGCCAATTAATGGCATGCCACTGCTGCTAGTGCTGCTACGTCCATCGCTTCTGCCAGTACCATGCCCGTTGCCGCCACGTTGCCATCAGCCGCCCACGGCGGCCAGAACCCCCCGTCAAGGACGTTGCTGGGGTGAGAATATGAAAACGCCCTCATTGGTTTTCCAGGTCCGCTATGACACGCGTCCGACGACAGAGAAAGACATATCGCAGGCCTAGATGCTGACACCACACCAATTTCGGCGGTGTGCCTTCACCGAAGGAAGAAGATCCCGATCTCGGTGATGGTGGTAATACTCAGGCTTCCGAGGTGGCCGAAATGTTACCACCAACACCGAAAATCGAGGATCATCTTCCCTCTGTGGAGGCAAACCCCTGTGTTGGTATTGGTGCCCATTTCCAGGCCTCCACAAACAGCCCCACGAGAAGGGATGGGTGGGAGGGGTCGGATGTCAGACCTGGCGCGAGCGCACCTTGTGCTCCTCACTCAGGGCTCGTCTCGATTCCTCCGATTCGATTCGATTCGATTCGACTTCGATGGCTTCCGATTCCGATTCCATTCGACTTGGGATTCCGATGTGGGTTCCGATGTCTCACTGGAGGTATACTACTCTGCCGATTTCTGCCGATTCGACTCCTCCCGACTTGGCTGCCGATTTCCGCCGATCGATTAATTTCGATCTCCGATTCGACTTGTCGATTCGATTCTGGGCCCTCCTGCTCCCTTCTGCCCTCCGGGGCCTGCTTCGATCCGATCGATCCGATGCGGCATCGGCTCCGACTCGAGCCGATTCAGATGTTCGGGCGATCCGCTGCGGCCCGGTGCTCGTATGGCGCTGCTGTACGTCCTGGTGGCGCGGCCGATCTGATTTTGATGCCATGCCGGTGCAGCCCTGTCCGATTCACATGTCGATTCGACCCGATGTGCCGCTTCCATGCTGACCGATCTGGCCCCCTTTTCTCCCCCTCCTCGACTGCGCGCACCCAGGGGGCGGCGGGAGAGGGGGGAAGGAGGCGTTTCGGAGGCAGGCTCGCTTCTGAGAGGCCTCCCCCACCCCCTTGTGCGCGCCGCCCCCCGCCGCCACCCTTCCCTCTCCCCCGCCGGTGCCCCCGCCCCCTCTCCCCCGCGGGGCCCCCCCAGGGCGACGGCGGCGCCAAGTGGCGCCAGCGCGCGCGCCTGCGGCAGGCGCGGGCGCCCCCCCTTGCGCGGGGCGGAGGGGCGCAGGGGCCGGCCGAGACGTGGGCGATCTCCTGTTCCGGCTCCCTCTCCTCCTCCGACCCTCCCTGGGAGGAGGAGGAGGAGGAGGCGGAGGGGGAGGAGGAGGAGGAGGAGGAGGAGGAGGAGGAGCAGGAGGAGGACGACGAGGAGGAGGAGGAGGAAGAGGACGAGCAGGAGGAGAATGAGGAGGGGGAGCAGGGGGGAGGAGGAGGAGGAGGGAGGAGGAGGAGGAGGAGGAGGAGGAGGAGGAGGAGGAGGAGGAGGAGGAGGAGGAGGAGGAGGAAGAGGACGAGGAGGAGGAGGAGGAGGAAACGGGTTTTGAGGGAAACGGGTCCTTGGTTTTTCGATGTTTTCGGGCCCCCTGTTCTTGAGGGGAACAGATCCTGAGGAACGGGTTTTTGTTGTTCTCGGGCCCTCAGGGACCGTCAGGGATCGACTCAGGAACGAAGAGGTCGTCCAAGGCCACGAACGGCTCGAACCCGTTCCCGGAAGTCGGCCGCGCACTCTTCTCCCCCTCCACCCGCGCATTCGCGCGGGCACCCATGCAGCTATTGCGCCACATGGCTGGGTGTTCCAGTGCTCCTCGCGCCGCCGAGGCAGCCCGGCAGGGCGGAGAGGACCTCGCACACCGTGACGCTCCACCTGACGAAGGACACGCTTGTGGCGCCCCTGCGTGGCGCTCACGTGCCCAACAAAACCGGCACCGTCGACATCTACGAGCTGTGCGATGGGGAGCCACATTCGGGACACCTCCGGGCGAGGCGCTGCGCGCGCTGAAGGCAACTACTTACCCCGAGAACTCGATCATGGACACGCCTGCGGCGCCCTGGCGTGGCGCTCGCGTGCCCTACGACACGAAAGACAGCATCGGCATCACCGAGCCGTACAATGCACCTCTCGAGAAGGCCCGAGAGGACCCGCTGGACCCCACATCCCCGATGTGCCATACCTCCGCCATTCAGATCTTCGCCAGCTCTGTCTGTGCAGCCGGCGGCGCCGACGTCTCGCCCATCACCTCGCTGCGCCGCAGGCCCTGCGCAATCCCGCATCGCCAGGTGCGCGCGTGACCCGCGGCGCCCTCTCGCGCGTGGAAGTGTGCGCGTCAGGCGCGCGTGCCGAGACGCAGGGCCATCAGGCGCTGGCACCACCAGATGCAGGCGCCATCGAGAAGCCTGGCGCTGTCATCGTGACGAACGATGCTGAGGAGGGCGGCGCCAAGAGGCGCCCGATGAATACGCCGCTCCCTCTTGCCTGGCACCGAATGTCCTCAAGCGAGGACTTGGCCGACGCGCGCGATCTACCCGCCGACGTTTACGAGGCGATCGCGAAGTGCGCGCGCATCAAAACGACCCTCTGCGAAGCCGTCGCGCGCGCCGAACAATTTACCAGCCCCCGCGAATATTGGCGCGGCGCCCCTTCCAAAAGGCCTCTTCGATTTGTTCTCGGACTTCGCGGAGTGCGGTTGAGGGAAGGATCTCTTGCATCGACGCCCGCTTTTGTCACTCTCGTGCGATTTGCCCATTCGCTCTCTTCTTCCCATTCCCTTCCCATCCATCCATTATCCATTATCCTCGGGCTGCCCCCCCCCCCTCTGCCAGACACGCGCGTTTGAGCGCGAGCGTTCGAGTGCAGCGCCGCGTCGGCGCCGGCCGTTGGGCGATAGGCGGTCGCGCCCCGCAGCAGCGAGCGCAGAACTGTATAACAAGATTTGTCGTGCTGCCGCGGTGCTGCGCAAGGCGTCAGCGATGCGCAGTGTGGCAGTAGTGCCCAGCGTGGGGGCACCCATCAATTTAAATTACATTTCGAAAAGATTTTGTTCATTGCTCCCATGCCGTCGTAAAAAGAGGTCGTCCTGGGGAAAGGCCCTGGGATCCCGGGATTCGTTGCCCCCAGGACCCGGCCCCCCCATGTTAATGTTCCAGCTCTGTCTTCTTTTCGTCCTCCTCATCCTCCGCCTCCTCCTCCTCCCTCGTCCTCTTCCCTCCTCCCTCCTCCCCTCCTCCTTTTCCTCCTCCTCCTCCTCCTCCTCCTCCTCCTCCTCCTCCTCTCTACTCCTCCTTTTCCTCCTCCTCCTCCTCCTCCTCCTCCTCCTCATCCTCATCCTTCGCCTCCCCCCCCTCCTCCTCCTCCTCCTCCTCCTTTTCCTCCTCCTCCTCCTCCTCCTCCTCCTCCTTGTCCTCCTGTCCTGCTTCTCCTCTCTTCCTCCCTCCTTGCCTGCCTCCTTGCCATGTCGCCCTCCAGCGCATCCGCTCCTTTGTCGCCCTCGAGGAGGACGAGGGTCCGCTCATGCCGAAGGCGGTGGAGCGGTCTGACAGTTCGGATTAGTTTTTTGGTGCCGTCGTCGGTAGTTTCGCACAGCCGTCAGGAGGAGTTGGGCGTGGCGTGGAGTTCAACAAGCTCTCTTGGCGAAGGACCCAAAAGGCACCGCCTGTGTGAGAGGGTACCGCCGGTGTGAGAGCCGCCATCGGTGGAGTTCTCGACGGAGCCGCGAAATGCATGAAGAGCGCCGAAATAGGGTGGGGCCGCCATGCGGGCGCTGTCGTTGGGGCGGCCCGCATGGGGGCGCGGAAGTCAGCAGGAACGGGTTATGCCAAAACGGGAGGGTGGCGGCACGCGGGCGCAGCCATTGGGGTTTTAGGTGGAGCTCCCTATGGGGCCACGAAGCGTGTGAAGGGTGTGCCAAAATGAAGGGGTGGCGGCATGCGGGCGCAGCTGGTGGGGCCTCAGGTGAATGAGGGGGTGGTTGCATGCGGGCGCATCCATTGGGGCTCAAAAGATGGAGCTCCCTATGGGACCACGAAACGTGTGAGGGGTGTGCCGAAGTGACGGGTTGGCGGCATGCAGAAGCAGCCACTGGGGCTTAAGGTGGAGCACCCTGTGGGCCAAGAAACGTGTGAGGGGTGTACCAAATTGAGGAGGTGGCGGCATGCGGGCGCAGGAGGTCCTTCTGGGGCCACGAAGCGAGAGAGGGGTGTGCCAGTTTGACGGGGGTGACGGGGGGATGGACACGCGGGAGAAGGAGGAAGAGGAGGAGGAGGAGGAGCAGGAGGAGGAACATGGAGGAGCGGGAGGAGGATGAGGAGGAGGAGGGGGAGGAGGACGAGGAGGAGGAGGAGGAGAGACGTAGAGGAGTGGAAGCGGGGATTGTCTCTTCAAAAAAAGGACCCCATACCACAGGATGGTTGTGAACTATTTTTTATTTTCCTCATCATCATCCTCTTCCTCCTCCTCCTCCTCCTCCTCCTCCTCTTTCTCTTTCTCCTCCTTTTCCTCCTCCTCCTCCTCCTCCTCCTCCTGCTCCTCCTCCTCCTCTCTCCTCCTCCTCACTCTCCTCCGCCTCCTCCTCCTCTTCCTCCTCCTCCTCCTCCTTTTCCTTCTCCTTCTCCTCCTCCTCCTCCTCCTCGTCCTCTTTCTCCTCCTCCTCCTCCTCCTCCTCCTCCTCCTTATGTCTCCTCCTTCTCTCTTCCTCCTCCTCCACAGTGGCACAATATGAATACTACTCTCCTCCCCCTGATGGCGTGCGGAAGATAGCGGGCATCCCTCCGCGTACTATTTTTTACACGCAGCATTTTCCCGGAGTTGGTTTTCTTTTTGAAATTACAAAATGATGTTTTCGCTGAGGCGCGGGCTTCATCTTCGGGTTTCCGCTCGTTCCGAATCGTGCTCCCGCTGCAGCGTTGGCTTCATGTCCGTGCTTCCGCTCGTTCCGAATCGTGTTCCCGCTGCAGCGTTGGCCTCATTTCCGCGCTTCCGCTCGTTCCGAATCGTGCTCCCGCTGCAGCGCTGGCGTCATTTCCCGTGCCATGCCACGACATGCAATGCAATGCTAGGTTGCGTTCCGCTGCGCGATGCCATGCCTTCGGTTGCAGTTGTCATATCCAGTGCGTAAGTGCCACGTCATGCTATGCCATGCTACGCTTTGATCTTCAACGCCATGCCATGCAATGTCATGTTCGGGGCCGCTATGCGATGCCAGGCTTGGCGTTGCAAAGCTTAATGATACAATTCTTCACTATGCCACGCCACGCCATGCTGTGACAGACTACGCTTTGCGGTGCTCTTCTACGCCATGCCATGCCGTGCTCTACAATGCATCGCGTACCCTTTCGGGATCGTTGCCCTGCTCAACATCCGACGGTGCGAGTAGAGAGGGGCTCTACGCCATGGTAAGGGATGGGAGGGAGGGGTAGGATGTCAGATATGACGCGAGCGCACCTTGCTTGTCCTCCTCCTCCTCCTCCTCCTCCTCCTCCTCCTCCTCCTCCTCCTCCTCCTCCCCCTCCTCCTCCTCCCTCCTCCTCCTCCTCCTCCTCCCTCCTCCTCCTCCTCCTCCTCCTCCTCCTCCTCCTCCTCCTCGTCCTCTTTCTCCTCCTCCTCCTCCTCCTCTCTCCAGGCTGCCGCCATCGGGGCCACTTTTCCCAGCAGCGCCTCTACCAATTCGCCCACGTCAACCAGCCGCATTGCTTGCGTCGCTGGCGGGTCTTGCACCGCAGGTGCTGGTGTTACCCTCAAGCGGATGGCCTGCGCATTGCAGCGGTCCATGAGGCCACGCTGGAGGCGGCATATCTGGGTGTGCCTGGTGACCGTCTGTTCTCCAGAGCGCTGTTCCACTGTCGTCCTTGCCAGCATTGCCGCCGCGGGATGCTTGTGGAACGTTGTACTTCGACCGCTCCCCGCAGTTGCATGTCGCCGGCACGGTGTTCTCGGACGGCTCGCGTGCCGGTTGCCGCTTTGGGATGTCGTTGCCTGCCCAGGCTGGGGGTTCACGGTGCTGGAGGGCGACCGGGTACGGGGCTTCGCCGGACATCCCCGAGAGTCGCGATGCACGTTGTCTCCCAGGTCCTGGTCGTCGGCGTGGCCTCACTGCACATCTGCACCGGCCGCCTGCCGTTGCTGGAGGGCCTCGCTCGAGGCCGCCGCTGGTGCACGAGTCCGCGGCGCGAGAGCACGGGCCCGGGGGAGCGGCCGCGGCACTGCATCGACGAGCACGGCGGTCTGGGCACCGCGGGCGACGCGCTCATCCGGCTCTCCGACGCATGCAGGGCCACCGGACCGAGGTGTCCTGGGAGCAGCTGGGGACTGGCCTGGCCGATGAGGCGGCCAAGGCTGGGCGCAGGCTCTACGACCTGCCCCGCCGCGTGGTGTGCACCATAAGGGCAACGACAGGGGGGATAGGCATAAAGGGGGGACGCATCGACCCCCAGTCGCCCATTGGTCGCCGATAGGGGGCCCGATGGCCCCCATTCGGATCCTATCGCCGATCTACCGGTGATGCACCGCCTATTCCAGGTCGAGCTTTCCCCCCCGTGTCAGTTTCCCCCTACGTATCGCTGCCCCTCATGGCAGCAGCGTGAGGCGCCGAGCCGCGTGCACGAGGTCGCACCATGGATCGACGGCGTGCCGCAGCTCGAAGAAGAAGAAGAAAAAGAAGACGAAATTGTTCACGTTGAAGCTCTGTGCGCTCCGCGCGGATTTCTTGGATCCGCGCTGGGCCCCCTGGGCGGCGCCTCTGTCGCCGCCCTGCCGCGCTCCGCGTGCCAGGGAGGGGGGTCCAGCGCGGATCCAAAAGCGTATGGTTGCATGTGTTGCATGTGTTGGTTGTTCCTCTTGACGCTGGTTGACGTATGGTTGCATGTGTTGTTGTTCCTTCTTCTAGTTCTAGAGAATGGAACGGACAGCACTAGTTCTGCCATGGAGGTTTCTGGTTGCGCGCGGCGCGCCAAAAGAGTATGGTTGCATGTGTTTGTTGCTCCTCTTGACGCTCCCGCTGCAGGCCTGGCATCGCTCGGGCGTGTGCCTCC
>CAUYUJ010016062.1:132500-169995 GCA_963575745.1 Prorocentrum cordatum | reverse complement strand
CACCCCCCAGCACGACCACACCCAGTCGCACCCCCGTTGAATGTTTCGTGGGGTGTCTGGTTGAGTGGTTGCCTGTTCGTGGGGTGTCTCGTGGAATGTTTCACGGGGTGTCTCGTGGAATGTTTCGTGAGGTGTCTCGTGGAATGTTTCGTGAGGTGTCTCGTGGGATGTTTCGCGGAGTGTCTCGTGGGATGTTTCGTGAGGTGTCGCCCAGTTGGGTATCGTGAAAACGTGACCATGCTTCACATGTCTATATCCCTTTCCGGGTTCGTGGGTCCATCATGTTATGTACAGAGGATTTTGTCTCCAGGATCTTTTAGTAAGGGTTCTTGGATTCGGATTTTCGATCAAGGGATCCTCAGCAAAGGTTCCCTGCTAAAGAAACCGTGCTAAAGAAACCGTGCCAAGGGGCCCTTACCAACAATTCACTTGTCTGGATTCGCCATTCTTGATTTCTTGACGCAACATGGTTTCCTGACTACGGGTACACTTCGAACGACCCCGTAGCAAGGAAACCTCAGCCAGGTTTCCTTACGATGGGTCCATTACTTAAGATTCTTTACTGAGGACCCTGTAACCAGGATTCCTTGCTAGGGGTTCCTGCATACGGACTTACAATCAAGGATCCCTCAGCACGGATTCCCCAGTGAAGAATTTGTTCCAAGGGTTCCTTACACATGAATCCCTAATCTGGATTCGTCGTTGTTGAGTTCTTGATCAATAGTTCCTTATTAAGGATGCCTTACGAAGGGTTCCCTAACCACGATTCCTTACGAATGGTTTCCTTGTTCGAGTCCCGTACGACAAGTTATGTTTAAGGGTACCATACTAAGGGGTCTCTGACTAAGGAGGCGCTATAAGGACTTCGTGCTAAGGATTCCCTCGTTAATGGCTGTTCAGTAAGAGTTCTTGCACGGGCCCGTGATAGAAGAATCCATCACAAGGGTTCTGCATCTAGGATTCCTCATCTAGGATTCCTCATCTAGGATTCACTGTACTGAGGATCCCTGAGGACGGACTGAGTTGCTCCAACTGACGGTCAGTTACGTCGGCTTCTCTGCTGAGGATCAAGGACTCTTTACTAAGGGTTCCGTAAGGATCCACTGTCAACCAGTCCTCAGTGACGTTTCCGAGTAATGGAATGTTACGAAGGTTTTCCAAGCAAGGAGACCTCACACGGATTTCTCATTGAGGATTCCATATCAAGGGGTCCATATGAAGGGTTCCTCATTCAGGAGTATGTATTGGAGGTTATTCAATCGCTTCGCTCATTCCGCCGGCCCTGGAGCCCTCTTTAGGGCCTCTTGGGGGCCTCTTTTGGGGACCTCTTAGGAGTCTCTTGGGGCTCCTTGGCGGCGTCTTGGGGGCCCCCAGGGCCTCTTGGGGGGCTCTTGTGGGCTTCTTGGGGCGGGGGGGGGTAGTCGATTGCGGCTCCCCCCTCGGAGGCAACGATCCTCGTGAGGGGTGTCGAAAAATTGCCCGGTCCGGGGTCTCCTCCTGGGCTTCTCCCGGGGTACTTTTCGCCCGAGGACCCCCAGGGGCCGCCCCGCGCGCGCGCGCGAACCAGAAATATTTTTAACCAGTTACCGGAGATCTTAGCATGCCTCTGGCCCGTTGGGCCAGCGAATTTACGAAGGATCTTCCCTTCAGGATTCGTTCCGAAGAATTCCTTAGGAGTCCTTACGAAGGAGGCGCTACCAAGGATCCCTTACTAAGGATTCCTTAGTCAGAGTTCGTTAGTAAGGATGTCTTATGAATCACTCCTTGCGGGTACCGTAGCAAGGATTCCTTAACATAGATTCCTTCAGGGTTCCTTTACTACGCTTCTGCGATCAATGATTATTCAGTAGGGGTCCCCAAGTAGGGACACTTTTTCCCGGAAAGGGCTCCGGCCCAGGGTTCTCTTTTAGTTGGTAAACCTGTCCCCCGGTGCCAACTTGAAGGAGGCCGGCGAATTTTTTCCCTGATAAATATCGAGGTCGAAGGAGGCCGGCGAATTAAAATTTGAGGATGTCTCGAGCGAAACGCTTGTTTTTGAAATCCCGATCGATAAATCACAGGGTGCGGGCCACTTTTTCGTGTGTTGAGGATGTCTCGAGCGAAACGCTTGCTCCGCAGAGTTTGCCGAGGATGTCTCGAGCGAAACGCTTGTTTTGCAGAGCCGACCGCGACGCGGAAAAGCGCCCCGCGCGAAGGAATTTCGATGATGTTTCGACTAATTTGTTTGTTTTTCCCGGAAAGGGCTGGGGCCCAGGGTTCTCTTTTAGTTGGTAAACCTGTCCCCCGGTGCCAACTTGAAGGAGGCCGGCAGATTTTTTCCCTGATAAATATCGAGGTCGAAGGAGGCCGGCGGATTAAAATTTGACGATGTCTCGAGCGAAACGCTTGTTTTTGAAATCCCGATCGATAAATCACAGGGTGCGGGCCACTTTTTCGTGTGTTGAGGATGTCTCGGCACGAAACTTAGCTACGCCAGTTTGCCGAGGATGTCTCGAGCGAAACGCTTGTTTTGCAGAGCCGACCGCGACGCGGAAAAGCGCCCCGCGCGAAGGAATTTCGATGATGTCTCGACTAATTCGTTTGTTTTTGTACGATTTCCTGGAATTTTGGCAGGATGTCTCGAGCGAAATGCACGACCCCACCCTAGCACGACCATACCCCAGCACGACCACACCCCAGCACGACCAGACCCCAGCACGACCCCACCCCAGCACGACCCCACCCCAGCACGACCATACCCCAGCACGACCACACCCCAGCACGACCCGACCCCAGCACGACCCTACCCCAGCAAGACCACACCCCAGCACGACCACACCCCAGCAACGACCACACCCCATCCACGAACCCCACCCCGCACGACCACGCCCCAGCCGACCACGCCCCACACGACCTCACGCCCCAGCACGACCACGCCCCCAGCACGACCCACCCCCAGGCACGACCACCCCCCAGCAACGACCACGCCCCAGCTACGCCACACCGCCAGCACGACCACACCCCAGCACGACCAGACCCCAGCACTACCACACCCCAGCACGACCCCACCCCAGCACGACCATACCCCAGCACGACCACACCCCAGCACGACCCGACCCCAGCACGACCCTACCCCAGCAAGACCACACCCCAGCACGACCACACCCCAGCACGACCTCACCACAGCACGACCACACCCCAGCACGACCACGCCCCAGCACGACCACGCCCCAGCACGACCACGCCCCAGCACAACCACCCCCCAGCACGACCACCCACCCAGCACGACCACACCCCAGCACGACCACCCCCCAGCACGACCACACCCCAGCACGACCACTCCCCAGCACGACCACACCGCCTTGGTTGAGTGGTTGCCTGTCGTCGTGTAATGTTTCGTGGGGTGTCTCGTGGAATGTTTCGCGGGGTGTCTCCTGGAATGTTTCGTGAGGTGTCTCGCGGAATGTTTCGTGAGGTGTCTCGTGGGATGTTTCGTGAGGTGTCTCGTGGGATGTTTCGTGAGGTGTTGCCCCGTTGGGTATCGTGAAAACGTGCCCATGCTCCACATGTCTATATCCCTTTCCGGGTTCGTGGGTCCATCATGTTGTACGATTTCCTGGAATTTTGGCAGGATGTCTCGAGCGAAATGCACGACCCCACCCTAGCACGACCATACCCCAGCACGACCACACCCCAGCACGACCAGACCCCAGCACGACCCCACCCCAGCCCGACCCCACCCCAGCACGACCATACCCCAGCACGACCACACCCCAGCACGACCCGACCCCAGCACGACCCTACCCCAGCAAGACCACACCCCAGCACGACCACACCCCAGCACGACCTCACCACAGCACGACCACGCCCCAGCACGACCACGCCCCAGCCCGACCACGCCCCAGCACGACCACGCCCCAGCACGACCACCCCCCAGCACGACCACCCCCCCAGCGACGACCACCCCCCAGCAGACCACACCAGCACGACACACCCCAGCACGACCTACTCCCCAGCACGACCACACTGGGCACATACCCCATCCTATGACACACCCCAGCACGACCACACCCAGTCGCACCCCCGTGGAATGTTTCGTGGCGTGTCTGGTTGAGTGGTTGCCTGTTCGTGTGGTGTCTCGTGGAATGTTTCACGGGGTGTCTCGTGGAATGTTTCGTGAGGTGTCTCGTGGAATGTTTCGTGAGGTGTCTCGTGGGATGTTTCGCGGGGTGGCACGACCACGCCCCAGCACGTCCACCCCCCCAGCACGACCACCCCCCAGCACGACCACCCCCCCAGCACGACCACCCCCCAGCACGACCACACCCCAGCACGACCACACCCCAGCACGACCACTCCCGGGCAAGACCCACACCCCAGCACGACCACACCCCAGCACGACCACCCCCATCGCACCCCCGTGGAATGTTTTCGTGGCGTGTTCTGGTTGAGTGGTTGCCTGTTCGTGGGTGTCTCGTGGAATGTTTTCAAAGGGTGTGTCTCGTGGAATGTTCGTGAGGTGTGTGGTCTCGTGGAATGTTTCGGGGAGTGAGTGTGCTCGTGGGATGTTTCGCGGGGTGTCTCGTGGGATGTTTCGTGAGATGTCGCCCAGTTGGGTATCGTGAAAACGTGACCATGCTGCACATGTCTTTATCCCTTTCCGGGTTCGTGGGTCCATCATGTTTTGCTCAGGGTTCCCGATTCAGGATTCCTTCGTACGGATTCCGAAGGAATCATTTGCTCAGGTGTACGTCATAATCCTTATTCAGTTTTTTGGGGGCGTCCAACAAGGATTCATCCACGAAGGATTTCCAGCAAACGTTCCTTTTAAATTCTTTGGTAATGCTTCTTATGGGGTCCTTACTAAGGCGGGTATGGAACCTCGAGTAAGGACCCCACAAGGTATCGAAGGATTCCTTGGCTTCGACCTGCCAAGATTCTACGGGAGTCCTAAGGATTCCGACTGGGGGGAGGGGGAGGGCAACCATTGAAACAAACAAGACAACAACACCAAACATCATCAAACGATCAACACCAGCTGGGATGTCGTAAGAATTTCTTGGGATAGGGAAGGCGGGGCGGGGGTTTGGCCGAAATCGTAGTGTTTGTTTTGCCCAGCGTTTTTTTCCCGGAAAGGGCTCCGGCCCAGGGTTCTCTTTTAGTTGGTAAACCTAATCCCCCGGTGCCAACTTGAAGGAGGCCGGCGAATTTTTTCCCTGATAAATATCGAGGTCGAAGGAGGCCGGCGAATTTAAATTTGAGGATGTCTCGAGCGAAACGCTTGTTTTTGAAATCCCGATCGATAAATCACAGGGTGCGGGCCACTTTTCCCGGAAAGGGCTGGGGCCCAGGGTTCTCTTTTAGTCGGTAAACCTGTCCCCCGGTGCCAACTTGAGGGAGGCCGGCGAATTTTTTCCCTGATAAATAACGAGGTCGAAGGAGGCCGGCGAATTAAAATTTGAGGATGTCTCGAGCGAAACGCTTGTTTTTGAAATCCCGATCGATAAATCACAGGGTGCGGGCCACTTTTTCGTGCGTTGAGGATGTCTCGAGCGAAACGCTTGCTCCGCAGAGTTTGCCGAGGATGTCTCGAGCGAAACGCTTGTTTTGCAGAGCCGACCGCGACGCGGAAAAGCGCCCCGCGCGAAGGAATTTCGATGATGTCTCGACTAATTCGTTTGTTTTCCTGGAATTTTGGCAGGATGTCTCGAGCGAAATGCACGACCCCACCCTAGCACGACCATACCCCAGCACGACCACACCCCAGCACGACCAGACCCCAGCACGACCCCACCCCAGCACGACCCCACCCCAGCACGACCATACCCCAGCACGACCACACCCCAGCACGACCCGACCCCATCACGACCCTACCCCAGCAAGACCACACCCCAGCACGACCACACCCCAGCACGACCTCACCACAGCACGACCACACCCCAGCACGACCACGCCCCAGCACGACCAAGCCCCAGCACGATCACGCCCCAGCACGACCACCCCCCAGCACGACCACCCCCCCAGCACGACCACACCCCTGCACGACCACCTCCCGAGCGCACCACCCCCCAGCACGACACCCACAAGCACGACAACGAAACCACGCCCCAGCACGACCACACCCCAGCACGACCACACCCCAGCACGACCGCACCCCAGCACGACCACACCCCAGCACGACCACACCCCAGCACGACCCGATCGATAAATCACAGGGTGCGGAGCACCCCAGCACGAACCCACCCCAGCACGACCCCACCCCAGCACGACCCCACCCCAGCACGACCACGCCCCAGCATGACCACACCCCAGCACGACCACACCCCGGCACGACCACTCCCCCAGCACTACCCCACGCCAGCACGACCCCACCCCTAGCACGACACCCTAGCACGACCATATCCCAGCACGACCACACCCCAGCACGACCAGACCCCAGCACGACCCCCCCCCAGCACGACCCCACCCCAGCACGACCATACCCCAGCACGACCACACCCCAGCACGACCCGACCCCAGCACGACCCTACCCCAGCAAGACCACACCCCAGCACGACCACACCCCAGCACGACCACACCACAACACGACCACGCCCCAGCACGACCACGCCCCAGCACGACCACGCCCCAGCACGACCACGCCCCAGCACGACCACCCCCCAGCACGACTACCCCCCCAGCACGACCACCCACCCAGCACGACCACCCCCCAGCACGACCACACCCCAGCACGACCACTTCCCAGCACGACCACACCGCCTTGGTTGAGTGGTTGCCTGTCGTCGTGGAATGTTTCGTGGGGTGTCTCGTGGACTGTTTCGCGGGGTGTCTCGTGGAATGTTTTTCGTGAGGTGTCCTCGTGAATGGGTTTTTTTTTTTTTTTTTTCCCGTGAGGTGTCACGTGGGATGTTTCGTGAAGTGTCTCGTGGGATGTTTCGTGAGGTGTTGCCCAGTTGGGTATCGTGAAAACGTGTCATGCTCCACATGTCTATATCCCTTTCCGGGTTCGTGGGTCCATCATGTTTCTGAGTTGATATGTCTCGAGCGAAACGCTTGCTCCGCAGAGTTTGCCGAGGATGTCTCGAGCGAAACGCTTGTTTTGCAGAGCCGACAGCGACGCGGAAAAGCGCCCCGCGCGAAGGAATTTCGATGATGTCTCGACTAATTCCTTTGTTTTTGTACGATTTCCTGGAATTTTGGCAGGATGTCTCGAGCGAAATGCACGACCCCACCCTAGCACGACCATACCCCAGCACGACCACACCCCAGCACGACAGACCCCAGCACGACCCCACCCCAGCACGACCCCACCCCAGCACGACCATACCCCAGCACGACCACACCCCAGCACGACCCGACCCCAGCACGACCCTACCCCAGCAAGACCACACCCCAGCACGACCACACCCCCGCACGACCTCACCACAGCACGACCACACCCCAGCACGACCACGCCCCAGCACGACCACGCCCCAGCACGACCACGCCCGCAACGACGACCCCCAGCACGACCAACCACCACCCCCCCAGCACGACCTACCCCCCAGCACGACCACCCCCCAGACGACCAACCAGCACGACCACTCCCCATCACGACCACCACCCCAGCACGACCACACCCCTTCCGACCGATCGATAAATCACAGGGTGCGGATCACCCAGCCGAACCGCACCCAGCTGTCCCACACCAGCACGACCATACCCCAGCACGACCACACCCCAGCACGACCCGACCCCAGCACGACCCTACCCCAGCAAGACCACACCCCAGCACGACCACACCCCATCACGACCTCACCACAGCACGACCACACCCCAGCACGACCACGCCCCAGCACGACCACGCCCCAGCACGACCACGCCCCAGCACGACCCTACCCCAGCAAGACCACACCCCAGCACGACCACACCCCAGCACGACCTCACCACAGCACGACCACACCCCAGCACGACCACGCCCCAGCACGACCACGCCCCAGCACGACCACGCCCCAGCACGACCACCCCCCCGCACGACCACCCCCCCAGCACGACCACCCCCCAGCACGACCACCCCCCAGCACGACCACACCCCAGCACGACCACTCCCCAGCACGACCACACCGCCTTGGTTGAGTGGTTGCCTGTCGTCGTGGAATGTTTCGTGGGGTGTCTCGTGGAATGTTTCGCGGGGTGTCTCGTGAAATGTTTCGTGAGGTGTCTCGTGGAATGTTTCGTGAGGTGTCTCGTGGGCTGTTTCGTGAGGTGTCTCGTGGGATGTTTCGTGAGGTGTTGCCCAGTTGGGTATCATGAAAACGTGTCCATGCTCCACATGTCTATATCCCTTTCCGGGTTCGTGGGTCCATCATGTTCCGGAAAGGGCATGGGCCCAGGGTTCTCTTTTAGTGGTAAACCTGTCCCCCGGTGCCAACTTGAGGGAGGCCGGCGAATTTTTTCCCTGATAAATAACGAGGTCGAAGGAGGCCGGCGAATTAAAATTTGAGGATGTCTCGAGCGAAACGCTTGTTTTTGAAATCCCGATCGATAAATCACAGGGTGCGGGCCACTTTTTCGTGTGTTGAGGATGTCTCGAGCGAAACGCTTGCTCCGCAGAGTTTGCCGAGGATGTCTCGAGCGAAACGCTTGTTTTGCAGAGCCGACCGCGACGCGGAAAAGCGCCCCGCGCGAAGGAATTTCGATGATGTCTCGACTAATTCCTTTGTTTTTGTACGATTTCCTGGAATTTTGGCAGGATGTCTCGAGCGAAATGCACGACCCCACCCTAGCACGACCATACCCCAGCACGACCACACCCCAGCACGACCAGACCCCAGCACGACCCCACCCCAGCACGACCCCACCCCAGCACGACCATACCCCAGCACGACCACACCCCAGCACTACCCGACCCCAGCACGACCCTACCCCAGCAAGACCACACCCCAGCACGACCACACCCCAGCAACGACCACACCCCATCACGACCTCACCACAGCACGACCACACCCCAGCACGACCACGCCCCAGCACGACCACGCCCCATCACGACCACGCCCCAGCACGACCCTACCCCAGCAAGACCACACCCCAGCACGACCACACCCCAGCACGACACCCAGCACGACCACACCCCAGCACGACCACGCCCCAGCACGACCACACCCCCCCAGCACGACCACACCCCAGCACGACCACACCCCAGCACGACCACACCCCAGCACGACCACACCCCAGCACGACCACACCCTAGCAAGACCACACCCCAGCACGACCACACCCCAGCACGACCTCACCACAGCACGACCACACCCCAGCACGACCACGCCCCAGCACGACCACGCCCCAGCACGACCACGCCCCAGCACAACCACCCCCCAGCACGACCACCCCCCCAGCACGACCACACCCCAGCACGACCACCCCCCAGCACGACCACACCCCAGCACGACCACTCCCCAGCACGACCACACCGCCTTGGTTGAGTGGTTGCCTGTCGTCGTGGAATGTTTCGTGGGGTGTCTCGTGGAATGTTTCGCGGGGTGTCTCCTGGAATGTTTCGTGAGGTGTCTCGCGGAATGTTTCGTGAGGTGTCTCGTGGGATGTTTCGTGAGGTGTCTCGTGGGATGTTTCGTGAGGTGTTGCCCCGTTGGGTATCGTGAAAACGTGCCCATGCTCCACATGTCTATATCCCTTTCCGGGTTCGTGGGTCCATCATGTGTTCAGCGTGTTCGCCGAGGTACTCAGACACGCCAAAACCGCCCAGGCCTGCACCTTGCCTGGCTCCCCTCCTCCTCCTCCTCCTCCTCCTCCCCCTCCTTCTCCCCCTCCCCCTCCTCCCCCTCCACAATTACTCAATATGAATACTACTCTCCCTCTTCCCCTGATGACGGTTTGAAAGTGGCCGACCCCCCCCCGCGTATTGTTCCCGGAAAGGGCGGGGGCCCAGGGTTCTCTTTTACTATGTAAACATGTCCCCCGGTGCCAACTTGAAGGAGGCCGGCGGATTTTTTCCCTGATAAATATCGAGGTCGAAGGAGGCCGGCGGATTAAAATTTGAGGATGTCTCGAGCGAAACGCTTGTTTTTGAAATCCCGATCGATAAATCACAGGGTGCGGGCCACTTTTTCGTGCGTTGAGGATGTCTCGAGCGAAACGCTTGCTCCGCAGAGTTTGCCGAGGATGTCTCGAGCGAAACGCTTGTTTTGCAGAGCCGACCGCGACGCGGAAAAGCGCCCCGCGCGAAGGAATTTCGATGATGTCTCGACTAATTCGTTTGTTTTTGTACGATTTCCTGGAATTTTGGCAGGATGTCTCGAGCGAAATGCACGACCCCACCCTAGCACGACCATACCCCAGCACGACCACACCCCAGCACGACCAGACCCAGCACGACCCCACCCCAGCACGACCCCACCCCAGCACGACCATACCCCAGCACGACCACACCCCAGCACGACCCGACCCCAGCACGACCCTACCCCAGCAAGACCACAACCCAGCACGACCACACCCCAGCACGACCTCACCACAGCACGACCACACCCCAGCACGACCACGCCCCAGCACGACCACGCCCCAGCACGACCACGCCCCAGCACGACCACCCCCCAGCACGACCACCCCCCCAGCACGACCACCCCGAGCACGACCACCCCCCAGCACGACCACCCCCGCAGCACGCACACACCCCCAGCACGACCAACACCCCAGCACGACCACACCCCAGCACGACCCACCCCAGCACGACCACACCCCAGCACGACCACACCCCAGCACGACCACACCCCAGCACGACCCGATCGATAAATCACAGGGTGCGGAGCACCCCAGCACGAACCCACCCCAGCACGACCCCACCCCAGCACGACCCCACCCCAGCACGACCACGCCCCAGCATGACCACACCCCAGCACGACCACACCCCAGCACGACCACTCCCCAGCACGACCCCACCCCAGCACGACCCCACCCTAGCACGACCACACCCCAGCACGACCACACCCCAGCACGACCCCACCCCAGCACGATCACACCCCAGCACGACCCCACCCCAGCAAGACCACACCCCAGCACGACCGCACCCCAGCACGACCTTACCACAGCACGACCGACCACCCCAGCACGACCACGCCCCAGCACGACCACGCCCCAGCACGACCACGCCCCAGCACGACCACGCCCCCGCACGACCACCCCCCAGCACGACCACCCCCCACGCACCACCCCCCCCAGCACGACCACCCCCCAGCACGACCACACCCCAGCACGACCACTCCCCAGCACGACCACACCGCCTTGGTTGAGTGGTTGCCTGTCGTCGTGGAATGTTTCGTGGGGTGTCTCGTGGAATGTTTCGCGGGGTGTCTCGTGAAATGTTTCGTGAGGTGTCTCGTGGAATGTTTCGTGAGGTGTCTCGTGGGCTGTTTCGTGAGGTGTCTCGTGGGATGTTTCGTGAGGTGTTGCCCAGTTGGGTATCATGAAAACGTGTCCATGCTCCACATGTCTATATCCCTTTCCGGGTTCGTGGGTCCATCATGTTTTTTTACACAGGTTGCCCCGGAGTTGGGTTTTCGCTTGCATTTGTTTCCTAAATGCTGCTCTCGCTGAGGCGCCGGCCTCATTTTCGGGCCCCGCTCGTTCCGAATCGTGCTCCCGCTGCAGCGCTGGCCTCATTTCCGTGCTTCCGCTCGTTCCGAATCGTGCTCCCGCTGCAGCGTTGGCCTCATTTCCGCGCTTCCGCTCGTTCCGAATCGTGCTCCCGCTGCAGCGTTGGCGTCATTTCCCGTGCCATGCCACGGCATGCAATGCAATGCTAGGTTGATACTACGCTTTGCGGTGCTCTTCTACGCCATGCCATGCCGTGCTCTACAATGCATCGCGTACCCTCTCGGGATCATCGCCCTGCTCGACATCCGACTGAGCGAGTAGAGAGGGGATCTGCGCCATGGTAAGGGATGGGAGGGAGGGGTAGGATGTCAGGTATGACGCGAGCGCACCTAGCTTGTCCTCCTCCCCCTCCTCCTCCTCCTCCTCCTCCTCCTCCTCCTCCTCCTCCTCCTCCTCCTCCTCCTCTTCCTCCACTCCCGCGGCGCCCCCGGGCTCCTCCCCGACGTCGCCGCGCCGCGCCTGGGCAGCGGGCCCGCGCGGCCGGGGTCCGGCGCGGGAGGGGGGCCTGGGAGAGGGGAGGGCGTGCCAGACGGGGCCGGGGCGAGGACCATGGGGAGCCTCTTACCAGGAGCCTTGAGGATGATGATGATGATGATGATGATGATGATGATGATGATGATGATGATGATGATGATGATGATGATGATGATGATGATGATGATGATGATGATGATGATGATGATGATGATGATGATGATGATGATGATGATGATTATGATGATGATGATGATGATGATGATGATGATGATGATGATGATGATGATGATGATGATGATGATGATGATGATGATGATGATGATGATGATGATGATGATGATGATGGTGATGATGATGATTCGGGAGCTTTGAGACGGGGGTCAATGCAAACGGGGGTCAGCCAGAGCGCCAGCTCCTGCAGGATCCTGCGAAGACCCCCTCTGGCTGACCCGGGTGAGCGAGCCGCTCGTGGCCGCGAGGCGGCCGCACATATTGGCCGACCCGGGTCTGCGCAGGCCTGCGTTGCAGCTGTTTGCTCCTGCATTGCAGTTTTTGGTTTCCTGCTGACCCGGGTCTGGATTGACCCGGGTCAGAAGATCCCCGAGACAAGTCCGTTCCAGAGTTCTAGGCTTCTTAGATGGGGTCGGAAGCAGGTGGGGTCGCAGGATCTCGCCGCATCGCCGATGCATCGCCGATGCGGCTCGATGTGCAGCCCGCGTTGCTTCACGTCGACGTCGCCGATGCATCGCCGACGTCGGCGATGCATCTCCGGTGCATCGCCGATGGGGAAACGTAAGACTCGAGTATGCCAGAACTCGGGTTTGCCGACGCTTTTTGACGAGCGCGTCCTGGATGTTGACGGTCCAGTTTCTCGTGGGACATTTGCTGCGGGAATTCGCGTCAAATTTTCAGACTAGGTCTCGTCATTTCCACGACGGCCCCGCCAGGCCAACCCGACTCCCCAGAACCCGAGACTTGCGTCTCCCCGATTCTGGAACGCTCTCAGCCTATAAGAGAAACAACGCCATAGACAAAAATTTGTGGCGCTCCGCGCGGATCTCTTGGATTCGCGTGGGGTCCCCCAGGCGGCTCCTCCGGCGCGCGCGCCAGTGATGGGGGGTCCGGCTCAGATTCAAGAAAATTGCGCGGAGCGCCAGAAGTTTGTGTTTCTGGCGTTTTTGTTCTTCTTCTTCTTCCAGGAACGCTCTCAGAGCGTTCCGGAACGCTCTGAGAAGGCCGCGGCGCCCGATGCACGGGTCGGAAACGCTCGATCACAGAGGTCCTCGATTGTTCGTGCCTTGGTGTGGCCAGCGGGGGAAGCAGCCAGCCCCGGTAGTAGGCATTTCGCCAGCGTGTCGAGCAGACACGGTGTCGATACTCTTCGGGCTGCCCAGAATTACTTCTGTGAGGTGGTCCTCAAGTACGACGGGGACGACATAACAGTAGACCCGATGTCAACAGCACGTGGCTCGGAGCGCCATGTGAACAGCGGCTGTGATCAAGAGAGCGGCATGGCAGCTCCCCCCGACCATGCTGATGGTGAGAAGTTTATTTTGAGGGAGAGGACCACGCCGTGAAGCCTTCTCGGGAGCCTCCTATCGGATTCCCTGGTGTTCTTCTTGGGGCCTCTTTTTGGAGGCCGCGTACTTGGGGGGGGCGATGCACGGGGGGCCAGCGAGGGCTGCCGAAAAGGGGCCCTTTGGGGCCCCTGCGTGGGCTCCTGAAGGGCACCCTTTCTTCCCCCGCCCCCTGTATCGCGCCCCCGTGCCCATCGGCCATTGAAAGAGCGTATTTCTGGAGCCCCAGATTCCAATCTACGTTCAGCGCCTCCCTACTTCCGTGATCGGGCGGCTTCACCTCCTCCGTCCTCCCAGGGGGCGGACGGAACCCAATCTACTTCCAAGGTTTCCCTACGTCATGTTTTCTGCCCACTTCTTCCGACCGATGGGTGAGTCGGAGGGAGGAGAAGCGATACCAACACCACCAGGGGGCCCACCGCCAGCGAGGAGGTCCCCGATGCCTCTCCGAGCTGGAGGCTGGGGATGTCTCGAGCGAGAGGGGGGGACAACTTCATCAGGGAGTTCCCCCTTGCCTCCTCGCATCTCCTCGCCCTGTTGGTGTTGGTGTCGCCTTTCCTTGCTCCTGGGTAAACCCCTTCTTCTGGGCTGCCCGCAGGCACCTCCCAAGGGCCTTTCCCAGGAGCCCGCAGGCACCTCCGACGTACCTTTCCTGGGCTGCCCGCAGGCACCTCCCAAGTGCCTTTTTTGGTTTTCGGCGGCGAGCGAAGGGGGGGGGGGAGTGAGAAGGAGAAGGCCTTCTCAGAGGGCGGCGGGACTTCCTTTAGCAGCCTTCGCGCCTTCCGAAAAGCTGTTTCTGTCTTCGGAGAAGGCGCAGAACACCTCTCAGAAGGCTGGGGGACCTCCGAGCCTTCCGAGAAGCCCCGCCTCTTCTCGCCTCCCCCCCTCGCTCGCCGCCGAGGTCTGCCCTTCCTTCGCGCCCAATCCTGGGTGGTCGCGAGAACTCCGCCCGTGGCCTTGGACGCCGCTCTCGCAAGAGCCCCCTCCGGGCCCCCCGGGGGGGGGGGTCCAGGACCTGGCCGTCTCGCGGGGGCCCCTCGGGCAGCCTCCCGGGGGCCGCTGCGGAGGCCTCGGGGCCGACCCTGGGGGCCCCTCCTGGGGCGAAGGCCGCGGCGGGGTGCAGCTACACATCTGAGGAGGAAAAGGTGCCCCTTGGCATCTCCTTCGGCGAGGACCATCGAGGAGCATCCTTGATCATTTGGCGAAAAAAGCCACGCACGAAACCGAAAAAAAACACAGGGAATGGACGTCCGAGCGATGGCGAGACCCATACTTCTACTCTCTGCTCGTTTTCCCCTGTCTGGGCCTCCGGGGAGGCCCTCGTCGCCCCCGCTGGAGTCGCCTCGAAATCCTGGTCCGAACGCCCCCTGGGAGAGGCCCGGGGAGTAGCGGTGTTGGTACCTTTTGGGTTTCCCCCAGATAGGGCCGATTTGGAGATCTGGAGGCCATGCTAAAGGCCGTGCTGTGCATCATGTGTTGCTCGGCGGCGGCCGCGATGACGCGAAGCGCAGTGCGTTGCATGCTGCGTTGCTCGGCGGCGGGCATCATAACGCTGACTGCAGTGAGTTGTATTCTGGGTTGCTTGGCGGCTCCTTTTTTGCTGATTCTCTTGAGGATGGGCCCACATGTGGCGGGTCGGCACTCCGCAATGGAGGATGCGCGAATGGTTGGGTAGAGGAGCGTGGCTGATCGACGGGGCAAGAACAACGGGTCGGCATCGAGACCCACCATGCGGACAGGCGTAGGATTAGGTCGGGCATGACCTCCTACAGACAGGTTTTGGAAGAACGAAATCATAGTCAAAAGTACCCCACCATAGTCAAAAGATATGGGAAAATCGTCCCCTGACCATTTTCTGACTATTCTCGAATTCTCCTTCTGTACAGGGACACGCCCGACTTAAGCTCAGGAGTCAAGGTCGAAGGGGTCGCCTTCTGGTGTGCTCTCCCGGTGGTCCTTGCTCTCAGCAGCCCAGGGGGGGCGCGGGTCCGAGAGGGGGGAAGTGGCCCAGCCGGCGCAGGTGCGGGACAAGCAGCGCGTGCAGATGAACCTGGAGCGCTGCACCTTCTGCCCCGAGAGCAAGCGCTTCGACAGAGGGGCAACCATGATTCTTGGGGCTCCGCCCTCGCCCGGCGGCCGCCGGCAGGCATGGACCCGAGCGGCGCGTTGGCGATCTCGTGGGCCGTCCTCGGTTCGGTGTCGTTTTTGGCAGCAGCGGCGAAGTCAGGTCAGGAGGAGGGAGCACGAAGCCGACACGAAAACTCAGGAGTGAACAAAAACACACGGACAATGAATCGTCGATCCCCTAGGAAAATATAGGAAAAGATGGGAAGAGGGGGAAGACGAACACCCAGGAAATAATTATGGGACAATATAGGGAATACTGTTATTTGTGTCTATTGGGCTGGCCTCCGGCCAGTGCCGCCGATCCGGGGGGCTCCGGAAGTGGAGTTTTCTGTACCCCCCTGTCCCCGGGTACCGAAAAACGTCGGAAATGACGCCGGAAATATCCCCATGTACCGAAACACGTCGGAAATGACGTCGGAAATACGACCCCCCCCCCCTGCAGAGCGAAGCTTGGGCGAGCTCAAGTCCACGCTCTCAGAAACTCGCACGCCGGATCGGCGGATTTATTTGTGTGCCCCCAGGAAAATATGGGAAAAGATGGGAAGAGGGGAAAGACGAACACCCAGGAAATATGGAACGATACAGGGAATTCTGTTGTTTGTGTCTATTTATTTGTGTGCCCCAGGGCCCCGTAAGGAAGACGAAGAGCGCCGCCCAGGCCGAGCCCTGGCCGCCGGGCGCATGCCGGCGCGCACGCCCGCGCCGAGCCTGGCCGCGAGCCCCTGCTGGGCCCAGGCCTCCCAGGCCTCCCTGGGCCCAGGGCCTAGCCAGCAGCAGGAGGAGGAGGCACAGCTGATCGTCGGCTCCAGGGAGAATGTGGGAGCCTGTGTGATGGGCATGTTTTCCACCACCACCAGGAGTTGGCGGGGGGAAGGAGGTGGAGGATGAGGAGGAGGAGGAAGGGGAGGAGGTGGAGGAGGACCCCCTCCCCCTTTACTTATGGTGGTGGTGGTGGTGGTGGAAAACGGGCCCGCCAGTGTGGGAAGCGGGGGGGTGGGGGAAGACGACAACCCAGAACATATATAGGACAATATCGGAACATACGGGGGGGGGGATACGAACACCCAGAACATAGGGGGAAATATGGTGAATCTTGGGGTGGGTGCGCAGTTGGTTGTGTGTCCCTGGGCCCCGCTACCGCAGCGCGCGTGCGAGCCGACCCGGGGGCCCGGGAAGGGCCTCTGGCGGGGTTCTGGGCAGCAGAGGAGCAGAGAGGTCGCGATGGTGAGACGCGCCCAGCAGGGCAGCTCCTCCTCCGCCCTCCTCCTCCTCCTCGTCCTCCTCCTCCCTCCTCGTCCTCCTCTTCCTCCCTCCTCCCTCCGCCCTCCGCCCTCCGCCCTCCTCCTCCTCCTCCTCCTCCTCCTCTCCTCCTCCTCCTCCTCCTCCTCCCTCCGCCTCCTCCTCCTCCTCCTCCTCCTCCTCCTCCTCCGCCGCCCTCCCCCTCCCCCTCTCCTCGTCCTCCTCCTCCGCCGCCCTCCCCCTCCTCCTCTCCTCCTCCTCCTTCTCCTCCTCCTCCCTCCTCCTCCTCTCCTCCTCCTCCTCCTCCTCCTCCTCCTCTCCTCCCCCTGCTTCTCCTCGTCCCCCTCCTCCTCCTCCTCCTCCCCCCCTCCTCCTCCCCCTCCTCCTGCTTTCCGACGCTTTCTACCGGCCCTGCACTGAGATGTGCACAGGGAAGCGGATCTTGGTGTATACGGGATCGTGGTTACATTTTCCGTCGTTTCCCCGGGGAACGGGAAAAAGTATTCAGCGGCACCGTAATTATCCGCAAGGGCTTCGCCCCATGCCGCAGGCCCCCTGTCTCGGAGAATGGGAGATGCAAAAGCTAAATCCTTAGGTCTGGGTGCCGCCGTGAAGCAGTGTCGGGACCTGTTTGTTTTTCGACCCTAACCCCACGGATATGTGGCAAATCCCATGTGTTTTTGGACCCTGACACCGAATTGAAAACAATGTGGCACATCCTCTCTGTTTTTCCTGGAAAGGGCGCCGGCCCAGGGTTCTCTTTTAGTTGGTAAACCTGTCCCCGGTGCCTCAACTGAGGTGGGCCGGCGGATTCTTTCCAGTATAAATATCGAGGCCGAGGTGGGCCGGCGGATTAAAATTTGAGGATGTCTCAGGCGAAACGCTTGAATCACAGGGTGCGGGCCACTCTTTCGTGTGTTGAGGATGTCTCGAGCGAAACGCTTGCTCCGCAGAGTTACCGAGGATGTCTCGAGCGAATCGCTTGTTTTGTAGAACTTGAGGGATCTGGGCGCCCCAGAGATTTGCCTTCTCCAGGTGCACGACCACGCTCCAGCACGACCACGCTCCAGCACGACCACGCCCCAGCACGACCAACCCCCAGCACGACTACCCCCCCAGCACGACCACCCCCCAGCACGACCACACCCCAGCACGACCACACCCCAGCACGACCACTCCCCAGCACGACCACACCGCCTTGGTTGAGTTGTTGCCTGTCGTCGTGGAATGTTTCGTGGGGTGTCTCGTGGACTGTTTCGCGGGGTGTCTCGTGGAATGTTCACAGGAAAACGTTTCAAAACGGTCGCCCGTGTCTCGTGGAATGTTTCGCGGGGTGTCTCGTGGAAGTGCCCATCGCCCAATACGGTGTCGTGAAAACGTTTCCATGCATGCGGTTCTGTATTCCTTTCCGGGTTCGTGGGTCCATCATGTTGGGCCCTGACCTTGTCGATCCGCGTGAGGGGTGCCACCGAATTTCAGAAATGTTGAAGATTCTTTAGGTTTTCGGACCCTGACCCCGCCGATCTGCGTGAGAGGTGCCATCGAATTTCAGAAATGTGGCAAATCCAATGTGTTTTTGGACCCTGACCCCGCCGATCTGCGTGAGGGGTGCCACCGAATGTCAGACATGTGGCAGATCCCATGTGTTTTCGGACCCTGACCCCGCCGATCTGCGTGAGGGGTGCCAGCGAATTTCAGAAATGTGGCAACTCCTATGTGTTTTTGCACCCTGACTCCGCCGATCTGCGTGAGTGGTGCCACCGAATGTAAGAAATATGGTAAATCCCATGTGTTTCTGCGTGAGGGGTGCCAGCTAGATTCAGAAATATGGCAAATCCCTTATGGTTTCGGACCCTGACCCCGCCGATCTGCGTGAGGGGTGCCAGCGAATTTCAGAAGTGTGGCAAATCCCGACTGTTTTTGGACCCTGACCCCGCCGATCTGCGTGAGGGGTGTGAATTTTCCCACCCCAGCAATTCAGACAACACGCTCAGGGCGTGCTAAACCTGCCCGTTTAGGCCTCCCCCCCCTCGCGCGGTCCATCAACAAGGAACAGTAACCAGCAAGAAGCAGAACTGTAACAGTGGAAACTGGAAGCTGCAACTGGTACAGGAAACTGCGAACCTTCGGCCTACAGCCTGTTGGCCCCACAAGCGGGCCGGCGGATTTCTGGCATTGCAGCGTTGCCCATATCGGGGACGGTTGGGTTCGTTGGCTCTCTGGCCAAAGTGCCCGTCAGGGGCGCTGAAGTATTTCACCACGCCACACCGACGTCGTCCCCGACCCTCAACAAATTGTGGGATTGAAGAATATACCTCCTTTCGTAGTGCAGATGGTCAAGTTTCCGACCAGATTTTCCAAGATTCCCAGCATGTTCTATACTTCCTAATGTTCCGCGCTGGCTGCGCCGCTAGATACTCTTTGGCAAGTCCGGAACGTATCCTGAGCCATTATTGTCATGGCATCATTCTCGCCCTAGTGTAGGTGCATAGTTGGCGCAGTCGTAGGCTTGGGTCGACGGCGGTTTCTTCGTAAGGTCTTAGCATTGGTTTCTTATCCCTGCGATGTCGTTTCCAGCAGCCGAGTGCTTCATGCCCACGGCCGCGCCTTCGCCCATGTTGGTGCCAGTAACTATTAGACATCCATCGCACTTGTCGCACCTCAGGTCCAACACGGCCAGCTTATGCTACACGCGGGTGTGATCTTCGATCGCCAGGTTGTTTTCGTTCGTTGATGTTATATTTCGATGTTTGCTCATGCACTTGGCCCTCCACTTCCTGGGGTTGGACGGATATCCTCCTCGTCGAGCGCTTACCTCTGCATGGACAACTTCAACGACTGTGTCCTGCCTGGTCAGATGTTCATCGCCCCGAAGGAGGGGACGGGGCTCACGGGGCCTGAGACAAAGTCCGTGCTCCGTTCGCGGCCTCTTCTTGGTTCTTCTCATTCCTCTTCGTCCGATTCATCTCTTCCTCCGCAGCACCCCGCAGTTTCGGGTAAGAGTGAGGGGGCGGCGGGGACGTCTGCAGTCTGCGAGGCTCTGAAGAAGCCCCCCGCAGGAATTTTTTTTCTACAAATTACACCACGGGCCCGCCGCAGGCGCCGACTCTTTCGTTCAAGCAATGCGGGTGGGTCGCGGGGTGGGTCGCAGATGGGTCGTGGGTGGGTCGAGGGTGGGTCGCGGGAGGGTTGCGGGTGCGTCGTGGGCCGTGTCGCGGGTGGGTCCCGGGTGGGTCGCGGGTGGGTCGCGGGTGGGTCGCGGTTGGGTCGCGGGCGGGTCGCGGGCGGGTCGCGCACGGGTCGCGGGGGGGAATCGCGTGTGTTTCGCCGGATGGGCCGCGGGTGGGTCGCGAGCGGGTCGCAGGTTGGGTCGCGGGTGGGTCGGGGGCCGGGTCGCGGGGGGGGACGTTTCTTCTCTTGTGTGTTTTATAGTATCCTCTATTCTCTGTCATCTCTTCCGTGCCATGGTGGACGTCGGCAACAGCACACCACCGAATTCGGCCTGGTAGCTTTTGAGCTATCGATTTGTGGATCGTGCCTCGTTGGTTCGATGTGTTTGGCTGGGCTCGGTGGCAGTGGCAGAGTTCCCACTAGGCTGTTCGCCAAGTATTCACATTCCCAATGAATTAGTGTTCTTGTGTCCATCGGCTCGAAATCTAGCCACCAACTCGACGAAATCGAGGCAGCATATGTACGCGCTGGCGCTGGGGCGCACCGGTGTTGAACGGAAAGAGGATCATCTAGTACGCATGCCACATGTGACAATTGAGTTTTGCAAAGATCATTGTTCATTCAGCCCCGACGAGGAATGGCGGGGAGGAGGTGGCCCCTGAGCATTGGAATGTGCGCCTGTGGAGGATCATTGCTTGGCCATGACGAGCGTGGACGAGGACGTCCATGCGGAGATGCGCAACTACCAGAAGTGTTTGGTGCGCTATCTGGAGGCGCAAGATCCTCCAAAAGCGCCACTGTTCGTCGAAAGCGCGGTGCACAAGGCCCGGCCGCTTGACTGCCTTCCTTGCTTTCCGCGCTACTTCCCTTTGACTACATTGTATTGCTCTGAATTGGTATGCGTTGCTTTGCAAGGGTACCCCCCCTTCATGAGTCGGGGGGACAGCCCCGAGCAAGGATGCCACGGTAAGCCAAAAACGCTAACCCCCTTGCGCAACGGATATACAAGAAATCCTGGGCGAATGCCTCGTGGGAAACCTTCGCCTCCTCATGTTCCGTGCCCTCGCCCTTCTTCTCGTCCTCTGGCCTTCTGCGTGAGTAGACCCCTCTTCCCGATGCTAACTGAATCGAGCTCCTCCGTCTCCTCCTCCTCCTCCCTCCTCCTCCTCCTCCTCCTCCTCCTCATCCTCCTCCTCCTTCTCCTCCCCCTCCTCCTCCTCCTCCTCCCTCCTCTCCTTTCGGGGTTGGACAGACCCCCCTTTAGTAGAACGTGGTTTAGTGAAAACGACCTGAGGCCCAAACCTGGCGGGCGCAAGCCTGGAAAATGACGGCCACGGCGCCCTCTCGAGAACCGAAAACGGACAATTCACTAATCGACGTGTCACTGGTTGGGGGTTCTGTCCACCTCCGATCCTTGGGGGTCTGCGCACCCCCGCTGAAGCTCTCCTCCCGCATACTCCCTCCCTCCCTGTTCCCAAGACTCCTCCTTCCGGACACGTCGTGCCCCCCAAAATCCTCGGCGAGTCGTGCTCCTCCCTCCCCGCCTCCCCCCCCCCCTCGTCATCCCCCCCCCCTCCCCTCCTCCCCCCCCTCGTCATCCCCCCCCCTCGTCATCCCCCCCTCGTCATCCCCCTCCTCCCTCCCCGCCTCCCCGCTCCTCCCTCCCCGCCTCCCCCCCCCCCTCGCCATCCCCCCCCCCCTCGCCGACCGCGGCCCCCCTCCCTCGCGGCCTCTCTCGGCCGCCCTGGCGAGGCCAGCCCCCGCCCCGCCCACCCGGGCGCGAGGTCAGCCGCGAGGAGATGCTGCTGGGCTGCGGGCCCCACACCAGGAGAGCAGCGCCGTCGAGTCGAGGTCGAGGTTCTCACTATAAGTCAAAGCAGATGTCCAATCCCAAAAACGCGAGGGCCGAGACAGAATGCGGGCTCCTCGAGACTTCGGGGAGGGAGATTTTGGGGCAGGTTTTTACCAGGGCGACGACGACGAACGCAGAACATACCCCGAAATCTTTGGCCGATCTTCGAATCCTCGGTGAATCCGCGATTTTGGGATGGGGGATGTGTTTTTTCGTGGTCAGTTTCCCCGTCCGCATTCGCGGGCGCGTTTGAAGTCTGAAACCCAAATTCTAGCGCAGACGCTGACCAGAGAGGCGACAGAAACGACACGGCGATTCGCACCCCGAACGCCCGGCGCTGAACAAAAAAATGCACCCGGAGAGCAGCGCCGGCGCTCCTCAGTATCGCTTATCCGACCCCCATCCCCGTCCTCATCCCCTTCGAGACCCCCGCCAGATTGCCACCTCAGCTGGGAATATACCCCCCGAGTCCGGAGCGAATGGCCTGTATCCCCATCCAGGGGGGTACGTCGGCCGGTGGGGCCCAGGCCACGCCGCTGGGGATGGGGATCGGTTAAACGATGCTCAGCTCAGAGGAGGAAGAACATGCACCCATACCGCTACCCTCCGCCCGTTTTCCCCCTTTTGGGACGCTTGGGAGGCCATCGTCGCCACCGCTGGATTCGCCTCGGAATCCGGGTCAGAACGCACCCCAGGAGAGGTCCGGGGAGTGGCGATATCGGTACCTTTTGGTCTCCCCGGCCGCCCTCCGGCAGGGGCCTGGCTCCCGGAGGCCTGGAGGAGCATCCAGTCGCCGTGGTCAGGCAGGTCATTGTGCTCTGCTCTTAGGCACAACGCTGGTGTGCAGCTTGTTGTGTGTTGCGAAGAAGAAGAAGAAAACGCATCCAGTTTGGGGCTCGAGAGACGGGGGTCAATGCAAGCGGTGGTCAGTCAGAGCGCGGGATCTTGCAGGCACCTCCAGAGCCAGGGTTGCATTGACCCGGGCTTGGGTGCAGGATCCTGCAGGAGATTGCAAGATTCTGCAAAGCCTGACTGGCGCGGGTCTGGATTGACCGGGGTCAGTAGATCCCCGACTCCAGTCGCCATGATCAGGCAGGTCATTATTTTGCTCTTACGCACAACGCTCTTGTGCAGCTCGCGGTGTGCTGCTAGCACGGCCCTCCTGGGGGGCCTACGGGGCAAATGGCTGCGGAGGTGGGGAAGCGCTGCTGCAGTCCAGCCCATGCCGCCCGCACTGGACAGTCCACGCAGCCATCTGGACAGAAACCGAACTCACTGCGATCTTCGCACGACTTTCAAATCCTGCCAGGAGCGGGGCACACCGCTCCAGAGCGTCGGGGAGCCACACCGCCGGCTCCTGGAGCTCCCCGACATGTCCGAGTCCGAGTCTGTCCCGACGTTGGCTTAGTCTTGCGTGAAGGGAAGGCGGACGGGGCTAGGACGAGGATAAATCGGCAACACCCCAACATACTTATACTATATGTGCGTCGCCCCCCCCAGGGGCGACGCGCGCACCGAGAAATCTTATAGTATATGCGTCGTGGCGGGCGCTTTCTGGCCACACCGCTCGGGAAACGATATACTACAAGATGGGTATACCATATGTTCGGGTCGGACGCGCGCCTCCAAGGAGGACATATAGTATTAGTATGTCCATGTGCGTCCCAATAAATCCGTTCCAGGGCGTTCTGGAGCGCTCTGGGAAGGTCGCGGCGCCCGAGACATCTTCCAGCACCGCCAGATCTTGGAGTTTCTCGATTGGTGCTCCCCCGATGTTGTCCTCGCCCTGGCTTCGCCTCAGGAAGGGGTCCCTGGAGGGGAGTGGGTCCTGAGGCACTGCCGGATCTTACAGTCGGCCTTGATTAGCAGGTCGACATTGCCAAGTCAAGGGTACCCCGTGTGTCCCGTCTTTAGAGACCCGTGCCTTTCACGTTCCTCTTGCAGCGTAGCCCTCGGAAGGGTCTTGCGTCCTCACACGTGTCCTCTCCAAGCAAGCCCGAATGTAGACGTCCTCGCTTTGCCCCCCTCGATGTTGTCCTCGTCCTGGCTTCGCCGCAGGAAGAGGCACCGCCAGATCCTAGAGATTCTTGATTGGTCCCCCCCTCGATGTTGTCCTCGCCCTGGTTTCGCCTTGGAGGGGAGCGGGTCCCGGGGCACCGCCAGATCCGACAGACGCCGTGATTGGCCGGCCGGCCCTGCCAAGTCAAGGGTACCCCGTTTGTCCCGCCTTTAGAGACCCGTGCCGTGTCCATTCCTGTGGCAATGTAGCCCTCGGAAGGGTTATGTGTCCGCTCGCGTGTCCTCTCCACTTTTTGCTCCGGCGTTTTCGACCTGTCCTTCAACGTCTGTCTCGCCCCCTGAGCCGCAGCGTAGTTCGCTCCTGCGTGCTCAGTGCCTATTTTAGAGTTTGGCGCGGCTGCCTCGTTTCTGTTCGGCGCGCGGTCGTACCGTTAGCGCTCGCGATCAAACAATGTCCTCTCCACTGAAGCGCGGATGTTGAGGTTCTCGATGGACCCTCCCCCGAGTTTGTCCTCGTCCTGGCTTCGCCGTAGGAAGGGGTCCCTGAAGAGGAGCGGGCCTTGGGAGTTTCAAAAACGAGGCGGGGCGAAAAACTGCCCCTGGGAAGTGGTCCAGACCTCCGGGGCCCACGCGTCCACAAACATTGAGCAGCCGCGCGCACGAGCCGGTCCTGAGTGTTGCCGTGGCGGGGCCCACACATGTTGTCGGCCCCGATTATGCATCGTGTTGCCTGCGAGGATAATCGTGTTCCCGGTGGACCTCAACACGCTCCACGATGCGCGCCTCTTCTGGAAGAAGGAGGGGCGAGGTTGGGAAACGAATCAGGTATACGCACTGGAGTGGGCAGTGTTTGCACGTGCGGAGAGTATCCCCATGGTGCGCCGCATGTACGCAGACACAGGTCGGTCACACGCAGAGTGGGGCAGGGGGAGGGGGCAGTCTCTTAGAAGCACCCCTGCTTCGTGGAAGGAGGGGGCCTTGCCTGTAGATGTGATTCGGGCGCCTTCTAAGAAGCAGCCTCCTGAGAAACCTCCCCCGCTCCCCCTACAGTCAACCCGCATAGCGAGGATGCGCGACTTCGGCCCATCCTTGGCCGCTGTCGCTGGCCGCGCCACGGTGCCGACGTGTCCTTCCAACGCCCCTGCATCCTGATCGTGCGTCTTCATTACACGGGTTGACAGTACCACGTTGTACGCGCCGCTACGGAGGGTTCACACCCGCGCCGCCGAGTCGAGCAAGGCAGGGCGCCCTTTCCTTATGGGGACGTCCCCCGCGTAGGTCGGGCGGTGGATAAACTGTGCACAGGCAGACAAAGGACGCCGAAAAACCAAGACCACCTCTTGCTCCACGGGCGCCCCCGGGGACTCCAAGTTTTTCGCGCGCTGCGCGGTTCGGCCCCGATCCCCCCTCGTCCTCCTCTTCTCCCTTTTTGCATTCACGTTGACTTCTCGCTTGGAGGCGGCTGCGCCCACATAGTGGACAATGTGCAGGACCCCCTCCTGTAGAGCGGGAGGGAGGAAACAAGGCAACCGCGGTGCAGTGGGGGGGGGGCCGATGTTCCCGGAGGCGCCGGGGCCCACCCAGATGGTCTGGTACCGGAAATTTTCGGTAGCGATTTCGACGCACCCCGAATTTCGGTAGCGACCGGATCTTCGTTTGAGGGCGCTGAAATAGCGGATTTCAGAACGCTCTGATACCGGTATTGGGCGCTACATTTCGGTATTTCGGTAGCGACCGATCTCTGCGGAGCGCTACCGGAAATTTTCGGTAGCGGACCATCAGGGCAGTCCTCGAGGCCCGGGCGCCTCCCGGCGCCAGGAGGCGCCAGGGAGGCCGACGGCGTGCGCCGATGCTCCCCGTGGGGCGGCGGCGCGCGGAGCGCTGCCGCGGCCCGCGCGGAGCGCGCGGCGCGCGGGGAGGAGGAGGAGGAGGAGGAGGAGGAGGAGGAGGAGGAGGAGGAGGAGGAGGAGGAGGAGGGCGCTCGGAGGGGATCTCTCGTGTGCCGGCCGCTCCTGGGCCGCAGGTCGGGGAGCCGGCTCGTGGCCACGGCTGCAGCAGGGCGACTTGCGTCCTCGGGTAGGTCAGGAGGGGGAAAAATCAGAGCCCCGAATCATCAGGGGGGTAGCTCGGGTCAGGGCTAACTCGGGTTCGTTTTTCGGGAGTCCGAACCCGAGTTATCCCGGACCCGTGTTACCCCGGATATTTCGGGCGTCCAGAGCCCCAGAATCATCAGGGGTAACTCGGGTCAGGGCTAACTCGGGTTCGTTTTCCGGGAACCCAAACCCGAGTTACCCCGGACCCGAGTTACCCCGGATAACTCGGGCGTCCAAAAAAAAACACAGACACAATTATTCGTCCATTTTTTTACGAAAATAGGGGAAAATACGGGAAGTGGGGGGGAAGACAAAAACCCAGGAAACATAGGGAAATATGGGGGATCTTTTTCTTTGTGTGTATTTATTTGTGTGTCCCAGTTCCCCTTCAGTAGGGCGCTCGCTGCCATGGGAAGGGTGCGACTCAGAACCGGAAGCGCGCGCGCGTTTGCCCCGATCAGTGCTTGCACTGAATGGGTCGTAGCGGAATTGGGGGCCAGATGCGAACCCTACCCCTACCCCCCACGATTTCTGGGGGGGAGGGTGGGGTTCACTGCGCTCGGGAGCTCCTGAGCGACGTGGACCCCACCCTCCTCCTCAGAAATCGTGGGGGGTAGGGGTAGGGTCCGCATCTGACTCCCTAGCGGAAGTTGCAAGATTTGGCGAAAGTTCCCCGCCGATGCTGTTTTTTTTGTTTGGTGCGATTTCTCCCCAGGGTCATGCTCGTTGCCCGGGCCACCCTTGCCCCCCCCCAGGGTAGCGGTGCCGATGCGCTGACTATCGTACCGGGGGGGTGGCGTCGACCCCCCCTCAACATGCTGTCGCGCACACGGGCGATGGACAGGCCGGTGGCGCGGACGCAACCCTGGCGGGGGCGCACCGCGGACGCCGTTGCCGTTACCCTCCCGCCCGAACCCCCTTTCCCTTGGTAACGACCGTGACCCAGGAAAGAATCGGGGGAACGTAAAACTCGGGTAAGCCGGAACTCGGGTTTGCCGACGTTTTTTGATGAGCGCGTCTTGGATTTTGACGGTCCAGTTTTCGAAGATGTTTGCAGTCGGAGCTCGCGTCAAATTTCAGATTGCGTCTCGTCATTTTTATGATGGACCCCGTTAGGCCAACTCGCGTCCCCCGTACCCGAGTCTTACGTCTCCCCGAAAGGAAAGAAGCCCGTCGTTCTCGTTGTCGGCCCATTCCTGAGATCCAGGTCGAGGAGCCACTGCGTGGCCACCGCTCGCGGCGGCGCCACGAGTTCTTCGGCGTTCCGCGTGGTAGCGCGAGGGCTGCACAGTGATCTTGGCCGGGTCAATGCTCCGCCAGCTGCAGCTGCATATATGCCTCCCAGGCAGACTCTTCGAGCAGTGGCTCGACTGCAGCATTGACGTACCCCACATTTGATTTGTTCGTTGAGTCCACGGAAAGTGTGTTTGATGCTCGTAGGGTTACGAGCAGCATCATATTGGTTTGGACATTCGGCGAGAAGATCAAGTTTGGGGTAAAGCACCTCTCTGTAGACGATGCCCACTCGAACTCCTTCGATCCTGCCTTCCGATGAGAAATGCCTCCCAATCCCTGGGTCCAAGGATCTTGGGCCGTGGGGCCCAGCAGGGCGCACATCTGCCGACGAGGGCTCGGGGTGAGCTTGGCCAGGATCGGGGTGTGTGTGCGTGTGTGTGTGTGTGTACATAGATCTGGTCCTCTGGCGCGGAAGTCAGTGGTGCGAGGAGGAGGAGGAGCGATGAGGAGGAGGAGCGAGGAGCGAGGAGCGAGGAGGAGGAGGAGCAGGAGGAGCAGGAGGAGGAGGAGGAGGAGGAGGAGAAGGAGGCGGAGGATGAAGAGGAGGAGAAGGAGGAGGAGGAGGACCCTCACCCCCAGAATCCTAACACGGAGAATATGTTTCAGTTTCTGTCAACGCGGCGAGGAGACGAGGAAGAGAGCAGATACGAGACATCCAGGGAAGTATAAGGGTCTGATAACACGATGATGATTTGTTGGTGTTAATTTCAGCAAGTTCGCACGATGCTGTTCGCCATGCCAGCCTGTGATCGGGTCGAGCGCTATCCATGTTGGTTGTCCCTTTGGGCCTCTGCTCAATGAGCGTAACTTAGCCATGCATTCGCCCGTTCTGTCTCGTCTTCTTTATCTCTCTCTCTCTCTCTCTCTCTCTCTATATATATATATATATATATCCCTCTCTCTGCCCGAGGGTGGGATAGGGGAGGCCTTCGACGAGGCTGAGAACGAGTTTGAGACGCAGCATAAGAAGGTTATCGAGACGGACGGGAAGCGCGGCGTCAGGGAGAAGGTCCCCCAGAATTTCCCTTACATACACGTTGATTTCTCGCTTGGAGGCGGCTACGTCCACATAATAGACAACGTGCAGGACGCCCTCCTGTAGAGTGGGAGGGAAACAAGGCAACCGCGGTGCAGTGGGGGGGGGTGCCGATGTCCCGGGAGGCGCCGGGGCCCAGTCCTCGAGGCCGGCTGCGTGAGCTGATTCTCCACCCTGCCCTTGGCTGTCCTACCCTTAAGTCGGGCGTAGTGTTGACTATTTTGGAATGTTTTCTGACTACGTTTCATTTGTCGGCCAAAATCCGCCTGTAGGAGGACACGCCCGACCTAATCCTACCCCTTGGTATCGCTCGGACGTGTGCCAGTCTTCTCGGCGAGGACCACCCATCTGGCAAGACACACGAAAAAACAACAACACGCAGACCGAACAATGCACGGGAAGTGGACGCCCGAGCGATGGCAAGACCCTTGTCATCGAGGATGGAAGCACCCCTAACCCTGATAGCACGATGAAGGCGTAGCCTCACTGAGGTCCCCCGTCTTCGCATGAGGGAAAAGGCATCTGGGCAGTTTGGTCCGATGCATCCCCTACCCCTGGAGGTTCTGGCACCCCTGACTCAGGTCCCCTGCCCGAGGGCTGTGTTCTCGCGCGTTCTTTGATGGCCCCCCGGAAGGGGCAACGGATCAGTCGGCTGCGCACTGGAGAACAGCAAAAAAGAGGTCCCCTCCCCAAGGGTCGGGGGTCCTCCTGTTGCTGATCACCTTCCGCCCCCCTCTCGAGCAGAGCTTCACGAGAGCGCATCCCTCCTCGGAGGCCCGCGGGCATGTCTTGGGCCTCCTCCTCCTCCTCCTCCTCCCCCCTCCCCCTCCTCCCCCCTCCCCTCCTCCTCCTCCTCCTCCTCCTCCTCCTCCTCCTCCTCCGCCTCCTCCTCCTCCTCCTCCCCCTCCTCCTCCTCCTCCTCCTCCTCCTCCTCCCCCTCCTCCTCCTCCCCGCTCCCTTGCGCGCGGAGAGCGGCAGGGGCAACGCGCCGGTGGCGCGCGTCGGAGGCGGACCTCCGGCAGCGGAGCAGAGGCGGAGCGTCGTGGCTCGCCTTGTGGAAGCCGATTGGGGGAGAGGAAGCATTCAAGGGCAGAAAAAACGCCCCTACCCTGGGTTACGAGGCGCTGTGCTCTGAAACTCCTGTGGGCTGACAAGGTAAACCCTGCGTGATGTGCCGCGTCCTGGCGGCTCTAGGCTTTGGGGGTTCCCAGGAGGTTTACAGACCACGCACTTGTAATCCAGGGTAGGGCCGTTTTTTCATCCCTCAAAGCATGCTGCCGGATAATTTCCACATGTCTAAATCTGTTTCAACTACATTTTAAGTGTGTAAAAACATGTCTGACACATGTTCAGAGCATGGCTTACAATTTTAGATGCACTTTTTCTCATTCAATGGCAGGATTTGTAGAGTGTCCATTGTCATGGCATCCGCAAGGCTTGCCCATGGGCCCACCACAGCATCGGGGGCCCCCAAACGGGGTGGTGACCACCATGTGTGGTGAGTCGGTGGGAACTCGGGGTCACTGCACAGTGTTGGGACTGGGGTCGTTCTCCGATGACGTCTCGGGCGGCTGGGGCCTCCAGGGTCCCAAAACCGTGTGGTGACGGACCCTGCGGTGAGGTCTTTGGGGATTCCGAAGTCACCGTTGGGTCTTTCACCCCACGGTTTTGGGACCCCCAAAAGAATGCTCTGAGACCCATGTACGGTTTCCACGACAGTTTCATATAATGTTTCAGGATGAGAGATTTCGGGGCTCAAGAGTCATGATGTTCCAAGCTACTTCAGTTTCGGCCAGCAGAGAGAATGTCGTGCACCAAGAGGGTATCGAGACTGGAAGGTTTTCGCGTGGCGGGCTCTTGGAGGCGATACTCGATCGACATTTCGCCAGCGCGGCGGGCAGACACTGTTTCGATAAAGTTCTGGGTGCTCAATTTTTTGGGGGGATGCGGTCCTTGAGTACGATAGGAGCAGCATAACTCAAGAGACGGGGGTCAATGCAAGCGGGGGTCAGTCAGAGCGCCGGATCTTGCAGGATCCTGCAGAGCTAGGGGTGCATTGATTTTGGTCTTGGATAGACCTGGGTCAGTAAATCCCCGACCTCCAGAAGTGTATGTTTATGCGTTTGTCAATATCTAGGATCGCCGCGGCCGCTCGCAGTGGCCTGGCCCCAAGAGGGCTAGGGATCCTTGCGGGGCCCTTCCGATGCTTTCACGCAGTTTGTATTCGCATATCTTCAGTAACCTCTCGCGCGGTTCGGTATATCACCTCCTGTATGCTTTCTGATATCTTCACGCACGTCAGGAGTTCCCGCGGAATTTCGTGCGAGACACCGTCGCGGGCATGTGCGAGCTCACTATTCTCGACCGTGCCTACCGCGATAAAGGCGAGCACAAGTTTGCGGCGCAGGATTGCTCTGCACCTCCTCTTGGAAATCCTAAAATCTCTGACCGCTTCGCGTAACTCCACCAGCCCGTCCAGAAGCGATGCCCAGGCGAGTTGCCCTGATCAGGGATGTGGATGAGCATGCAGTGGAATGAAGGGTTGGGGAAGCCGTCATACCCTCAGAGGGGGAGGATGGAGGATGGATCGGAGGAGGAGGGGGGGGGAGGGGGAAGCGGGAGGAGGGAGGAGGCAAGAGGAGGGAGGAGGCAGGAGGAGGAGGAGGAGGAGGAAGAAGAGGAGGAGGGCAAGCAGAAAGGCCATGGGTCTCTTGGATACCTCTCGGAGTCTCTTCGGATGTCTCTTGAGAATTGATTGGGGTTCTCCTTGGGCCATCTTTGAGGCCTCTTGGCGGTCCTAGGGTCTCTTGGAGCGTCTTGAGCCTTTTGGGGATCTCTTGAGGCTCCATGTGTACCTCTGGGGACCCTCTTGCGAGCCTCGGAAGCAATCTTGGTGCCATCGTGGAGGAGCTCGATTGAACAAGGGGGGTGTCGATTAGCCCCTCCCCCCCTCCTGCAGCTCCTAAAACGCCTGTCAGGATTGTCCATTGGCGTTCTTGGGGAGCTTTTGGGCGCTCTCGGTGCCGTCTTGGGACCTTCTTGGGCTCTTCGTCGGGTTCTCTTGGGCCTTCTTGGAGCCATCCCGAGGCCTCCGAGGGCCGTCGAAAGCGAACATGCGAGAAGGCACACATACTTGAATGTTGTTGTTTGAAGGGTGTTGGCCTTTGGTGGCTTCCTTGGGAGACTCCGTGGCAAGTTGGTGCCGTCTTGGGGAGGTCTTGTGGGCCTCGCAACGACATTGGAAGCTATCTTGAGCTATCTTGAGACATTTAGGAGGTCGTGTTCGGCTGTGCCAGGCCTTCTTGGAGCCATCTTGGGCCATCTCGCACGCTCCAATGGGTCGCGCCCCCCCCCCCCCCCGCCCAGGGGAGGGCTTAGGAGGAGGGGTCAACACACCCTCCAGATAACAAGCCGTCTGGCTCACTTCCACCCGCCCTCCCAAGACATAGGTAACACCCAGGACATAGGTAACACCCAAAACATGTTTAGCGGCCGTCTTTGGCTGGACAGCCACTGGGAACCAAAACCCAGCCCATGTGCGCGACGCTGGGGCCAGGTTCGCCACGCGTGCCAGGCGCGCCACGCGCCAGGCACCCCTGGGGCCCGAGCGTGCCAGGCTCGCCTGGTGCGCCAGATGAGCCACGTGCCTCCGCGTGCGCCTGCTGTGCCGCATACTCCAGTCGCGCCAGGTGCGCCACGTTCGGGGCACGTGCAGAGTGTGTCTTGTGCGCCTGCGCACGTGACAGCACACATGGGGAAGCAAGTCGGCCCCCACCATCCTTGTCGAAAACAATTGCCCATCATTGTGTCTGGTGGGCCTGCGTCCAGCAGGCCATACGCCACCATCCCCGCCGTCCCTGTTAAAAACCACTCGGCAATGATCGCTGGGTGGCCGCGTACGATCCAGATTTAGCCGCGAGGTGCAATTTGTATTGTGTTTTGTCAGTGATGGTAGCCCTGCGCACAGCAGGCAATATGCTGACACCCCCGCCGCCCCTGTCAAAGAGCAATACAAAGTGCTCGCGGGCCTCACGGACTAGATTCCAAACTTTGCCCCAGAGTGTACTTTGTATTGTTTTGTTGACAGGGATGGTGGGGGGGGCCCGCATCGGGTTGGTTGCGCATGCTCCGAATTTGGAGGCAGAGTGCTTTTTGTATGATTTTGTTGATAGGGATGGTGGGAGGGGAAGCATGTTTCGTGGTTGGCCGCTGGTCGCTTGGGGGAGGGGATGCGTCCTGATAGGGAACAGTGATCAAGACACCTCCGGCCCGCAAGGCACAAGCCGCCTCGCTCCTTCCCACGCACCCTCTTGAACGCACGAGTGGCGCCTGTGTGCCCCTGGCCAGAACCAATGCAGACTGGTCGCGGGGCACCCACGCGTGCTCCCGATTTGGAGGCGCTTTTGGCTGTCTGCGCCGTGGTTTGACAGGGGGGTGGTCGGCAGGCGCGCCGCAGGCAGAGTGGCGCGGGGCGCCCGCGCGTGCTCCGGGCTTGGAGGTGCAGTGTGCTGTGCACTGTTTGGTCGACGAGGAGTTGTGGCTCGCGAGCAGCGGGCAATCTGAGGGCACCCCCGCCGCCCCTGCCGAAAAAGGATTGCAAAGTGGTCGTGGGGCGCCTTCGCGTGCTCAGGGTTCGGAGGCAGTGCGGATTGTGTGATGTTCGTTGGCAGGGATGGTTGGCTGGCGCGCAGCAGAGAATGTGAGGGCCCCCCCCGCCGTCCCTGTCAACAACCAATGCCAAGAGGTCGCGGGGCGCCCGCGCATGCCCAATATTCGGAGGCATGGTGTATGTTTCATTTTTTTGAACAGGGATGATGGGGGGGGCGTTGGCATGGGTCTGGGTTGGCTACCCGTTGGGTGGGGGAGGGGGTAGTTATGTCCAGGGAGTTGGGATCAAGACACCTTTCCCAGACGCAAGCTGTTTGGCTCACTCCCGCCCGCCCTGCCAGCAAATAAGTAGCACCCGAGTCTCAGTTTATTCAGCGGCCGTATTTGTATGGGCAGCTGCTGGGAACCACTAAGGTGCGCGACGCTGGAGCGAGGTGCGCTACGCATGCCAGGCGCGCCACGCGCACCAGGCGCGTCAGGCGCCCCTGAGGCCCAAGTGTGCCAGGCATGCATTGTGCGCCAGATGTGCTATGTGTCCACTTGCGCCAAGTGTGCCGCATGCTCCGGTCGCGTCAGGTGCGCCACGTTCGTGGCACGCACGGGGAGTTCCAGGTGTGCCCGCGCACATCGGGAAGCATGTCGGGCCCCACCACCCTCATCGAAAGTCAACGGACAATCGCGGCGAGGTGGCCATCATGATATTTGGTGGGCCTGCGCACAGCAGGCAATCTGCCAGCCACCCCGCCGTCCTTTTGAAAAGCCCATGCGAAATGATCGCGGGGCGCCCGCGCATGCTCCAGAGTTGACTGCGACGTGCATATTGTATTGGTTGTTGACAGGGGTGGTGGCCCTGTGCGCAGCAGGCAATATGCTGGCAACCCCGCCGTTCCTGTCAAAGAACAATGCAAAGTGCTCGCGAAGGCACCCAGCATGACCCAAGATATTGCCGCAAACTACAGTTTGTATTCGCATTCCCAGCGTTTTGAGGAGACAGCGCCCCGCGTTCCTCACTCCCTCATCGTCCCCCTCCTCCTGCTCCTCCCTCCTCCCACCCCTGTCTCCGCCCTCCGCGCGATCATTTTAACATGCCTTTCACACGCTTCGTGGCCCCATAGGGAGTTCCACCAAAGACCCCAGTGGAAGGGTTCGCATGCGTTTCCCCGCCCATCGCATGTCCATTTCGGCACACCCATCAATCGTTTCGTGGCCCCATAGGGAGCTCCACCGAAGGCCCTAGCGGCCGCGTTCGCGTGCGGTTCCCCGCGCACCGCATGTTTATGCCAGCAGACCATCACACGCTTCATGGTCTCATAGGGAGCTCCACGGAAACCCCCAGCGGCCGCGTTCGCATGTGGTTCCCCGCTCACCGCATGCCATGTTCGGCACACTCCTCACACGTTGCGCAGTCCCATAGGGAGCTTTTCCGCACGCCCCAGCGGCTCAGTTCGCATGCGGCTCCCCGGGCACCACATGTTTATGTCAGCGCACCATCACACGCTTCATGGCCCCATGGGGAGCTCCACCGAAGGCCCCAGCGGCCGCGTTCGCATGCGCTCCCTAACTAGCTCACCGCATGTCCATGCCAGCACACCCCTTACACGTGACGCAGCTCCGTAGGGAGCTCCACCGAGGTCGCCAGCGGCCGCGTTCACGTGCGGTTCCCCGCGCACCGCCTGCCCATTCCGCCACACCCATCAAAAGTTCGTGGCCCCATGGGGAGCTCCACCGAAGGCCCCAGCGGCCGCGTTCGCGTGCGGTTCCGCGCCCGGCGCATGTCCGTTTTTGTACGCACCACTCACACGTTCCATGGCCCCATAGGGAGCTCCACCGAAGGCCCCAGCGGCCGCGTTCGCATGTGGGCCTCCGCCCACCGCATGTCCATTTCGGTGCACCCTCACACGCTTGGTGGCTCGATAGGGAGCTCCACCGAAGGCCACAGTGGCAGGGTTCGCGTACAGCTCTCCGCCAACCGCATGCTCATTCCGGCACACCTCTCACACGTATCGTGGCCTCCGAGGACGATGTTCACACTTGCGTTACTCACAACTGCATATGGTTGGGCCTTTCGCCAGGATGATTTGACAACGATGGTGGGGGGAGTGTTGTTGGCAGTGCGCACAGCACGTAACATGCTGGCACCCCGCCGTCCCTATCAAAAACCATGCAAAGTGATCGCGGGGCGCCAGCGCATGATCTAGATTCTGATGCAAAGTGCACTTTCAATGCTGTTTTTTTGCGAATGATGGTGAGGGGGGGGTGTCATGGTCCTAGGTTTGTGGCCGGTCGGGTGGTGGAGGGGGTGATCCAGGAGCAGTGATAAGCCCTTCCCCGAAGGCGATGGGTGTATAGGAGCAGTGATCAGCCCTTCCCCGAAGGCGAAAAGAGAGGGTTTGAAGAGGAACCTTTCTAAATCACACGCGCCCAGAGGGCTAGTGGGACTGCACTTCCTCTGGGAAATTGGGCAGCAGCATCAGAGGTATCGGGAACGCGGGAATCTACATCAGGCTCGTATGCATTTGTTCCCGGCGCAATTTCAAAAGGACTTGCGGCACGTATGTTGTCTTGCGCGAGCGATGTCATTTCTGGCGCCACGCGACGCAGAGCGCGTATGGTATTGCATCCTCGCGGCCAGGAGGGGGCAAACCTAGCTTTGACCATCGTGACCGCGCTTGCCCAGTGTGGTGGAGTTGCGTAGCGTGGCCTTGCCCCAGCGTGTTTCGCAGCGCTCTAATTATTGTTTGCACAGTGTGCCACGGGACATTTCTTCTACACGGCAAAGCACAGATGCTATTGGCACCAAATTGTGCTGTAGGACGCAGTTGCCCGTAGGGGCAGTTCTGGGCCATCCTGTGCAATCTTGGGGTTATATGAGGGCATCTTAGGGTAGTTCTGAGGTTCGGTTGGGCTTTCGTTTGCGATCTCGGGTGCGAGTGAGTGCCTCCAGGGGGCACCTCTAGGCCCTAGTGGACAGTGCTGGGGCCTTCCTCTGTTCTTTGAACTTGGCTTGAAGTCATAGATTGACCTCTGGAGAGCACCATCGTCACGCGTAAAGCATTACAACATGGAGGGTGCTCGATATTTTCGCCAACGCTCCGAACGGGACCATGCTCCTCAGGGTGCTGTCATGAGCCATGAGCAGCCTGGTCACCATTTCATGTTTGACCCTGGGCGATCCAGTTGCTTCCGCCCTTCTTTGAAGGCCCCAAAGTATGTTCTAGGTCGACGCAAGCAGTTCACGTGTCTGCGCTCATCGCACCTAGCCCGCTTGACATTGTCTGGCGATTTGGGTGCTGCACACAGTGATGTTTCACATTGTCGGAAGCGAATGTGTCCTTCGTGACAGTGTCGGCTTGGCCCGTGTGGTTGGTTCTGGCAGGTCCCGCTTTGGGTGCCAACCAGACGCCGAAACGCTCGAGACGGACAGGACCAGGGGTGCCCGAGAAAGCGGGCATAATCAGTCCTAGATTGAAGGGTGCGCGACGAGGGCTTCAACGCGGGTGCACATGATGCTTTGCATCTTTCAGTGATGTGGATACGATTGGCGAGTCAATGACCCAAGTAGGCGCTTTCAGATCCAGATGGGATGTCGCCTCTTTTTTGGGGTTGCCAGCACCAGTGTCGCCGCTGTGCTGCGCCACAGGTGCCTGCGGAGTGCTGTGCAAGTGTATCGTCGGGCTTGTCGGGGTAAAACATTTTGGAGGACACAAGACATGTTCCGAGGGCTTCATGTGTCAACAGGAAAGCAGAAGGCATGGGCCGCGAACAACGGGTCACCAAAGGGTACCCTGGATTGGCAGGGTCGGCCCACTGAGCAACCCCATCTGCACGGATATTCAAACGGGTTGATCTTTTCCTTGGGTGTTTGCAGACGTGCCGTTGTCGCCTTTTTCGCGCACTTTGCAGGCCCAAGCGTTGTGTCGACGCGCGCAGGTCCGATCAGAACGCTGACCCTGGGCGTTGCCAGACATAGCTCTGTCGCCAGTTGATTTCGGCATTACCCAAAAGTAATAATACTATGTGTGCGTCGCCCCCTTTAGCTCCGTGAGAAACTTCGTGACAGGCGCGTTGTGGCCACACCGTTCGGGCAACGACATTTTGCAAACTGGCTATACCATATTGTGCGGGTCGGACGGGCTTTCCGAGGAGAACACATGACAGTCGTAGTAGGAGTAGCAGAAGAAGTAGTGGTATAAGTAGTCGTTGTGGTAGTGGTCGTAGTCGTAGTAGTAGTATTCGTCGTAGTGGGAGTAGTAGTAGTAGTAGTAGTAGTAGTAGTAGTAGTAGTAGTAGTAGTAGTAGTAGTAGTAGTAGTAGTAGTAGTAGTAGTAGTAGTAGTAGTAGTAGTAGTAGTAGTAGTAGTAGTAGTAGTAGTAGT
>CAUYUJ010016062.1:127500-130000 GCA_963575745.1 Prorocentrum cordatum | reverse complement strand
AGTAGTAGTAGTCGCAGCCGTCGTGGTAGTTGTAGCAGCAGGCGTCGGAGTAGTCGTAGTAGTAGTTGTCGTCGCAGTTCTGGCCGTACAAATAGCAGATGAGCCAGCAGTAGTCGTACCACTAGTAGTACGAGCCTTAGTGGCCGTACTCGTAATAGTGTTGCTAGAAGTGGTAGAGGTGGTCGTAGCGGTTAGTAGCAGTAATCGTAGCGATAGGCGTATCAGTAGTAGTAGTGGTAGCATTAGTAGTGGTAGTAGCAGTTGTCGTGGCGCGAATGGCCGTAGTGGTCGCAGTAGTAGTAGTAGTAGTCATAGTCGTGGAGGTAGTCGTAGTAGTAGTAGTAGTAGTAGTAGTCGCCGTCGCAGTTTTATTGGTAGTTCTAGTGGCAGTGGGGGTCGTAGTAACAGTATCTGAAGTAGTAGTAGTAGTAGCAGTAGTAGTAGTAGTAGTAGTAGTAGTAGTCGTCGTGGTAGGGGTTGCAGTAGCAGTAGTGGTAGTTGTAGTAGTGATTGTTGTCGCGGTAGCGGTCGTAGCCGCACTCGTAGTTGAAGTCGTAGTAGTGTTGGTAGTCGCGGTAGTCGTCGTAGTAGTAGTAGCGGCAATTGTAGTGGTAGTAGTGGTCGCAGTGGTAGTGGTCGCAATTGTAGTAGTAATTGTAGTAGTGGTAGTAGTGGTAGTAGTGGTCGTGGTACTCGTACTGGTAAAGCAGTTCGTAGAAGTACTCGCCGTAGTGGTGGTGATCGTAGTAGTAGTGGTGGTGGTATTGTTTGTAGTGGCGGACGTGTTCGCCTCAATCGTAGTCGTAGTGTTGCTGGCTGTAATCGTACGGGTGAGCAGTGGCCGTATCAGTAGTCGTAGTAATCGTCGTCGGCGCCGTGGTGGTAGCTCGTCGCACACGCGGTTGTAGCAGTAGTAGTAGCAGTTGTACTGGCAGCAGTAGCGGCAGTAGTAGTAGTAGTCGTCGTCGTAGTAGTAGTAGTAGTATTAGTAGTAGTAGTAGTAGTAGTAGTAGTAGTAGTAGTAGTAGTAGAAGTGGAAGTAGTGGTGGTAGTGGTAGTGGTAGTGGTAGTGGTAGCAATAGTAGTAGTAGTAGTAGTAGTAGTAGTAGTAGTAGTAGTCGTAGTAGTAGTTGTAGTAGTAGTAATAGTAGTAGTAATAGTTGGTTTGAAAGCACTAGTCGTAGTACTCGTAGTTGAAGTAGTAGTAGTAGTAGTAGTAGTAGTAGTAGTAGTAGTAGTAGTAATAGTAGTAGTAGTAGTAGTAGTAGTAGTAGTAGTCGTAGTAGTAGTAGTAGTGGTGGTAGTAGTAGTAGTAGTAGCAGTAGTAGTCGCAGTCGTAGTATGTGTAGTTGTAGTTGTAGCTGTAGTTGTACTTGTAGTTGTAGTGGTATTAGTAGCAGTAGTAGGGGGCGTCCTAGTACTAGTAGTTGCTGTGACCGTAGCAGTAATACTGGTAGTCGCAGCGCCAGCAGTAGTTCAATTGTAGTCGAGGTCGTCGCCTTCATCGCCGTAGTAGTAGTAGTAGTAGTAGTACCAGCCGCCGTCGTACTAGTAGTCGTCGGGGTAGTAGTCGCAGTAGTAGTAGTGGTGGTTCTGGTAGTAGTAGTTCTTGTCGTAGTGCTGATTGTAGTGGTAGCATTCGTAGTACTCGTAGTGGCAGCTGTCGTAGTATTGGTAGGGGGGGGGGGGGGGGCGCATTGTAGTATTATTGGAAATACCAGTTGCAGTTTTAGTCGTGGTCGTAATAATAGTTGACACAGCAGTGCCATTCGCATTGGCAGTACACGTAGTAGTACTAGCAGCTGTCGTGAAGATAGTCGTCGTCGACGTGGTAGCCGTGGTGGGGGTTCGAGCAGTATTCGAAGTAGTGGAAGTATTACCAGAAGTGGTAGTGCGGTCAGGAGTCGTCGTGGCAGTATTAGAAGCCGTAGTAGTAGTAGTAGTAGTAGTAGTAGTAGTAGTAGTAGTAGTAGTAGTAGTAGTAGTAGTAGTAGTAGTAGTAGTAGTAGTAGTAGTAGTAGTAGTAGTAGTAGTAGTAGTAGTAGTAGTAGTAGTAGTAGTAGTAGTAGTAGTAGTAGTAGTAGTAGTAGTAGTAGTAGTAGTAGTAGTAGTAGTAGTAATAGTAGTAGTAGTAGTAGTAGTAGTAGTAGTAATAGTAGGAGTAGTGGTGATTGTTGTCGCATTCGCAATCGTAATGAAAGCAAGAGTACGTTGTAGTAGTAGTAGTGGTGTCAGTATTTGTACGCGTGGTAGTGGTAGTAGTACTCGTAATAGTATTCGCGGTCGTAGTCGTAGTAGTAGTTGTTGCCGTAGTAGTAGGTAGTAGTAGTAGTAGTAGTAGTAGTAGTAGTAGTAGTAGTAGTAGTAGTAGTAGTAGTAGTAGTACTAGTAGTAGTAGTAATAGTAGTAGTAGTAGTAGTGGTTGTAGTCGTAGTCGTAGTCGTAGTAGTAGTAGTAGTAGTAGTAGTAGTAGTAGTAGTAGTAGTAGTAGTGGTAGTCG
>CAUYUJ010016062.1:90000-122500 GCA_963575745.1 Prorocentrum cordatum | reverse complement strand
TGGGAGTGGGGGGGGGGAAGGGGTGGGGTGGGGGGGGGGGAGAGGAGGGGAGGCTGAGGCAGGCTGAGGCCGAGGCAGGCTGAGGCCGAGGCAGGCTGAGGCTGAGGCTGAGGCAAGCCGAGGCAGGCTGAGGCTGAGGCTGAGGCTGAGGCAGGCTGAGGCTGAGGCAGGCTGAGGCTGACGCAGGCTGAGGCCGAGGCAGGCTGAGGCTGAGGCTGAGGCTGGCTGATGCTGAGGCCGAGGCAGGCTGAGGCTGAGGCTGAGGCAAGCCGAGGCAGGCTGAGGCTGAGGCTGAAACTGAGGCAGGTTGAGGCATCCGTAGGAATCCATAGGAATCCTTAGGAATCCCTAGACATCCTTTAAAATCCGTAGGCATCCTTAGGAATCCGTAGGCATAGTTAAGCATCCTCAGGAATCTTTAGGAATCCTTAGGATTCCATTGGATCCTAAGGCCGTTGCCACTGCGACTGTCATTGCGAATGCGACTGCGACTGCGAGAACAGCAGAATTCTACAACTGGATTCTCACCTGAATCTTAAGGGGAATGCTTCCAGATATGCTTATACACATCGCTGTTAGGTTGCTTTGCCGGGATGATTTGGTTATTTGGGGGAACCAATGCTCAGAAGGTGTCTTTGTTCTAGGCCTTACTCATTGTCCACAGTGTAGACCGCAAGGCTGTCAGCGGAGGCATCGTCGCACGCCGCTCGACCCCCATCGCACGGGGCGCATCTTGCCGTGGGGAGGACTGTTTCGGGCCTGGGTCTCCTCGGTGATGGTCCGAGGATCCGCGCGGAACTCCTGGGGACAGACTGGCGCCACACCGAAGTAGATTGACGTCGCCATTTTGCGGCGCTCGGAAATGTCGTGCCTGAGCGCGGAGTCGGGTGCGCCGCCAAGTGGGATTGGAACGCTAATTTGACGGGGGGGAAAGGAAACGAACGGGATAGTCAAACATGTAAAAAGATACAAAAAAGTCGCCCCCTGTTTATCCGGAACGGCTTCGCCCCCTGCCGCCGGCCCCCTCTCTCAGAGAATGGGCCATGGAAGAGCGAAGCGCGAAGCAGTGTCGGGACATGTTTGTTTTTCGACCCTGACCCTGCGGATCTTCGTGAGGGGTGCCACCGAATGTCAGAAATGTGGCACATCCCATGTGTTTTTGGACCCTGACCCTGCCGATCTGCGTGAGGAGTGCCACCGAATTCCAGAAATGTTGCAAATCTTACATGTTTTTGGACCCTGACCCGCCCGATCTGCATGAGGGGTGTCAGGGAATTTCAGAAATGTGGCAAATCCCATGTGTTTTCAGACCCTGACCCCGCCGATCTGCGTGAGGGGTGCCACCGATTTTTAGAAAAGTTGCAAATCCAATGTGTTTTTGGACCCTGACCCTGCGGATCTGCGTGAGGGGTGCCGCCGAATTGCAGAAATGCTGCTAATCCCATATGTTTTTGACCCTGACCCTGCCGATCTGCGTGAGGGGCGCCACCGAATTGCAGAAATGTGGCAAATCCCTTGTGTTCTTGGACCCTGACCCCGCCGATCTGCGTGAGGGGTGTTAATGTTTACCACCCCAGCAATTCAGACAATACGATTTGGGCGTGGTAAAAGTGCCAATTTTGGGCCTCCCCTCCTCGTGCGGTCCATCAGGAACAGTAAGCAGCAAGAAGCAGAACTGTAACAAGGAGCAGTAAGCAGCAAGAAGCAGATTTGCAACAGGAAGCTGCGAACCTCCAGCCTGCAGCCTGGTGGCTCCACAAGGGGGGCCGGCGGATTTCTTGATTTTTATTTGAATGCTCCTCCTGTCGACTAGACCTAAGGGCAACCTTTCGCCGGAGTGACCTTTGGCGCGGGCCCAGTGGGGCCCCCCAATCGCCGAACGCGATGCGATGGTAACGTCTTGCGCGCCTGTGTTCGGTCCCCCCGCGGCCCCCGAAAAGCCGCGCACGTCACTTTTACCCAGGTTGGAGGCCTGGAAATTGGCACCAACACCAACACAGGGGGTTGCCTCCACAGGGGGAAGATGATCCTAGATTTTCGGTGTTGGTGGTAACAGTTCGGTCACCCTGGAAGCCAGAACATTACCACCACCACCGAGATCGGGATCTTCTTCCCTCGGAGGAGGCACACCGCCGAAATTGGTGTTGGTGTCAATCTCTATGCCTCCCACCAGGGTCACTCCTGCGTGTGGCCGATCCTGTAGAGGGGCGTGCGGCTGCGCCCCGCGACCCCACGCGGCGAGGCCCCGCCGGGGGCCGCGCGGGGGCGGGGCGGCCCGTGGCCCAGGAGACGAGGCGGAGGTTCGCCGACGGCTTCGACTGGACCACCGCGCTGAGGGGCTAGCCGAGCCGGAGAGGAAAAGAGAGCGCCCCGATGGGCCTGTGCTCCACCACCGCCACCACAGGCTGGAGGAGGAGGAGGAGGAGGAGGAGGAGGAGGAGGTCCTCCTCCTCAGGAGGAGGAGGAGGAGGAGGATGAGGAGGACCCCCTCCCCCCCCTGCTTATGGTGGTGGCGGTGGAAGACAGCCCACGAAGCCGAGCCAGAAAAAAGAGAGCGCCCTGATGGTCCTGTTCTCCACCACTTCCACGATAAATTTGAGATTTTGGATTGCGACGCTGTTGAAGCATATAGCATGTCAGCAAAGATTGGCACGCAGCTTGCAGAGACAATTCAGCAGAGTAGCAGCTGTACTAAACGTCGAGCTTCGAAAACTCTGCACGGGCACCTAAGGTTAAAGGACAGTGCATAGTAAAGAAATTCAGCCGTGGTCAGGGGGAGGAGGAAGACGAGGAGGAGGAGGAGGAGGAGGAGGAGGAGGAGGACCCCCTCCCCCTCCTACTTATGGTGGTGGCGGTGGAAAGCAAGCCCACAACGCCCTTCCCAGAGATCCGACGATCCATCAAACGTTGGAGCGGGCGGTTTTGGGCCGCCTGCGGCCTCTGGGGGCTCTCGCCGGGCCTCGGGGCCGTCACAAAACGACTAAGGACGCCAAACCGGTCGCAGGGAAAAGGTCCCCAAACGATTGAGGACGCCAAACCGGTCATAGGGAAGTGGTCCAGACTTTGGGGGCCCACGCATTCAGATCGTTGGAGCAGCCGGATATCTGGATTTGCGCGCGTCCCCCCTGGCTTCTCGCGCCACCTCGGAGCTTTTTATAAGAAGCGTGCCCTCCAGGCCTCGTGGTTACAGTCGACCCACATAGTAAGGATGGGCAACCTTCCCAAGGGTACCCCTTGTATCCTTGACTCCTCGCTCCATCCTCGCCCCTCGCCCCGCTGACACTTCGGCGGCCATCCTCGCTCCATCCTCGCTCCATCCTTGACTCCTCGCTCCATGTGCCCCACCTCCTCGCTCCATCCTCGGTACCCTTGTATCCTTGACTCCTCGCTTCTCGACACTTTCGTTGGCCGCGCCCCGCTCGAAAAGCTTCGACATCGACGTGGGCGTTCAAGGCCCTTGCATCCTTATCGCGCATCCTTCTGATACGGGCCGGCTGCATGGGGTGCTTGTGGAGGCCACCTGTGTGTCCCTGTAGAAGCCAGGGTCACCTCTGAGGGGGGTCAGGCGGGCCTATGAACCGAATGTATTGAATCGCTTCGCTCATTCCGCCGACCCTTGTTGTCGCACTTCTGTCGGTTGCCCGAATTATGGGAGTGAAAGCGAAGCCGTTGGGTGGGGTTTGTATTCCTGAAGGGGTCGCAAGGACTGTGGAGTTGGTTTCAGGGGTTCGTCGCATGTTCTTCTGGCGTACGTATGTCTTATTGAAGGCGCGTACGGCGAATCCCCGCCGCCCCCTGGCTTTTGGAATCGCCGATGTGGCCGAGCGTTGTGGCAAGAGCTCTGCCAAGCTATCGGACCATGTGTTCCCCCAGCCGTTGTGGAAACCATCACCCTTCGAGGAACACTCGGCGGATGATGACGGGGAGGATCAGGAGGAGGAGGAGGAGGAGGAGGAGGAGGAGGAGGAGGGGGCATCTTGGGAGCCTCTGGGGGCACTCTTGGGGCTTCCTGGGAGCTTTTTTGTTGAGGATCTGGACTGGTGCTAAGTACAAGTATTGAACTACAAGAGAAGTGACTGTTTGTGCTTATCTTCCCTGCTCCGATTCCCGCGCCGAGTCTAGAGATCTGAAGTGTGTAGAAAGGGTATTTGAAAGACGTTCTGGGATAATGTCTGCCTTGTCTTCCACCATGTGTACACTCAGTGTTTGTGTCGTTGCGAAGCAATGGTGTCTCGAGTCCGTCTTGGTCAGGAGAGTAGTCCTAGATATTCTAGGCCGTTATGCTTTGAGTTGGTCCCACACGTGATCATTGGCAAATGATATTTTGGCATATCCTGGCTGCCCAACCCCCTGGTGCATCTTTGATCTTGCGAAGTCCACAGGTCGGAGCAAAGTCGCAAACATGGATCAAGGAGGCGTGGATTAGCGACGTGTCCCGTTTCCATGGGACATCGCGGATTTCTGTCGCCGAACGAGGCGGCACCGGTCGCATTTTGGGGGAGGTGCTCGCCAAATCCATGGATCGTTAATCCATGTTTGCGCCCCCCCGATGAAAGCGGACCATGTCGTAGAGAAGCTGAGCAAAGTCGAGCTACATTTTCGGGCAGCTTGGCGCGAGCCAGTGGAGCCCCAACCCCACAGCGCGGTGGGTCCAGCTGGGCCCAGAGAGGTTCCCCCCAGCGCGAGAGTCCACCGGCCTGCATTGAGGACCGTGCATTTTCACCGTCTTCCCTCGTGCATTCGGGCGGAGCGACGACTGGCGATGCTTCTCTGGACTTCGGTCACGCCGCGTACCATTGCAACGGTAAAATCGCCGGATGCCTTCGGCCAAGATTACGCACCACACTGTTTCGGGTGCGATATCTGCAACAGGTCACCATTTTGTTCTGCGGTGTGGGGAAGCCCACATCGGCGGGCTTGTCTGAGGGTTCAGGGGGTTCGATCGGCTTTACCTTGCTATGCTCGCCAGTTTTTCGGATGGATGTCCTCGTCGGCCGAATTCTCCCCAGCACCGCCGCCAGGTGGCTTACGGAGTTCAAGCCCCTCCGCCAGCTTACCGCGCTCTTGCCGAGCTTCTCTCGTGTTGCTAGGGAGGCGGTTTGGGCTCGCGCGCTCGGCTTGCAGGTGCGTGTCTGAGCCAGCATGCCTGGGAGGCCGCCCACGAGTTGACACGTTATGCCAACCTGATGCAGTACATGCCATGCCCTCGCGAAGTCCTGAGAGAGTCAGTAGACAGCGAGATTGGGCGCCTTGGCTCTGGGATGCGGTGGAGCGTGGGAGTTGTTTGGCACAGGCTGGCATTTTCTGGGGGTAGCGTGAAGTCGGGCGAGTCCCTCTACAAGAGGAATTTTCAAGCATACGCAAAGTATAGTGGGGGCGATTGACAATCATTTTTGAGCATGTTTGTCTCTTTTTAATTTGTCGTCAAAATCCGCCTGTAGGAGGACACGCTCGACCTAAGAGTAGTGCTCTGAGTACATAGCCGCGATTGTTGTTACTGTCGGGACTGATGAAACCAGAGCTTGTCGAGGAAGACGATTCCAATTGTTCGTTGAAATGGGGTTGTGCTGTCAGGGTTCGTCGTGCGCTGCGTCATGCTCGTGTCGTCCGTCGGTGTGCCGCTTGTCTGGCAGTGTGCTTGATTCCGGCGTCGTTGGCGGTTTGCACGGCCCTGCAGTTTGTATAACGTTTTTGATTGTAGCAGGTGCAGTTTGTTGCTCGACGATCTGCCTATGATGATGTGATGTCTCGTGATTGTGCTCGGAGCAGTTGGCCTTTCTCCCTTGCGCGCCAGACAATTTGCCTACCGGTTGCCCCGATAAGGCCCCACGCTGGTGCGGATTGCCTCTGCTCCGCCGCCGACGAAAAAAGTGCTCGGGGCTTGTCTTGAAGCGTGCCGCCGAGTCGGCACTGCTGCTGTGTGTGGGCCGTCCCTCCTGCGGAACGCATGGCTGGCACGGCGTGCGCGACCGTCGTTGGACACCTGTTGGTCTGGCGTCGTGGCTGTCTGCAGGCGGCTCAGGCGTTCTGAGCCTGAGTCGGCTGCCCCCTCCACTGCTGGCTCCCCTGCTCCTGCCCCCTCTCTGCCCCTGCAGTCCAAAAACCGACAGTCGGGATGGGTGATCTTCCCACGGGTGCCCTTGAGAGCCTGTGTTTGAATTCCGGGGCGATGACGGCCGTTACCCCGGGGTGGGTGGGGGGGGGGGCGGAACCGGTGACGTCACGTTTCTCGCCGGCGGCGTCTGGGAATGCCTATAGGAAATATCGAGGACGGGTAGGAACAGTATGTAGGTGGCGATCTGCGCCACAGCAGCTGTGAGAACCACAGCAGCCGTGCATCACAGCAGCCGGGTGCAACACAGCACCAGCGCACTTACACTACAGTGCCCGCGCGCACCATTGAGATTTTAGCACGCCTTTGGCCCGGTAGGCCAGCAAACCTCAGCTTCGAGTTTCGGCCCCCCTCCCCCGGAAACCCGAGGCGCAGTGGATGTGGATGAAAGTGTCCCCTAGAGGCTGGATTACTGTCCATATCCAGTGCGCTTGGGCCTTGCGGCACCCCTGTCCCAAGAAAGTCCAAGGAGCCCTGGATATGGATACCGATGTTGCCCGCGCCCTTTCCCCGCGACTGGTTTCCAATCTTGGGGCGGTTCTGGACGGTCCCAGGACTCGGGCAAAGGGCCCCTATCAGATGCCCAAAATAGCCAAGGGTTTCCCGTCCTGGTGTCTCCAGGACGCGAGAACAGCCAAGACTGAAATAAGAGCCACGTTGGGGCCAGGACGGGCTCCTGGTTTTTCGGCCGTCGCGTAGGTCGACATTCTAGCTCGCGGAACCTGTTCTTGGCCGAGGCCCGCCGCAACCAGAAAAAACAGCTTCGTCGGTGTCTTTCTTTTTTCGAGGGCCTTGCGGCCGGCGCCGCCGACCCTGAAGGGAGACGACGACGACGTCAACCGCGGCGACGACGACCACGACGATGACGTGGGCCAGAATCCTCACGGATGTTTCTTGGCGTCTCTTAGGAAGATTCTCGGGGGCTTCGGGAGCGGAATTCTGGGGCCTCCTGGGAGCCACCTGGTTTTTACCTCAGTTGGTGTTCCTTCTGGTAGCAAGTTGAGTGTATTCCCCCCTACGACAGCCCAAGAGCGCTCCAAGACGCCCAAGATGGCCGTAGGATGGCGGTCGCGGAGACGTCCCCGGCGGTCCGGTTTGCCCCGCCTTCGTTTTTGTTGCTTGTTTTTTCTTTGAAAAACAAATCACACTACAGCGTTGGGAATAATTATTTTTCCCCACCATGCTGCCGTGCTGGGTCGTCGTTCTGAACAGAAAGCGCCCCGCGTCCTCCTCTTTCCTCCTTCCTCCTCCCCCTCTCCTCACTCCTCTCACCCTTGCCTTTGTTTTATCGTGTGCCCATGTCGGCACACCCCTCACACGGTTCGCGGCCCCAAAGTGCCCGCCTCGGCATACCACTGACACGGATCGTGGCCTCATAGGGAGCTCCACCGAAGGCCCCACATGCCAATGTCGGCACACCCCTTCACACGATTCGTGGCCCCACAGGGGGCTCCACGGACGGCCCCAGCGGCAGCGTCCACGTGCTCCGTCCCCTGCTCCGCATGCCACTTTCGCCATGCCCCTCACGCGGTTCGTGGCCCAGTAGGAAGCTCCACCGGAGGCCCGGGTGGCAGCGTCCACGTGCGCCCACCCTACCCGCCGCATGCCCATGTCGGCACACCCCTCGCACGGTTCATGGCTCCGTCGATTGAGGTGGGCCGATGGCCCAGGCCGCCCCGGAGGGCTTGCGGAAGCATTTGGGGCAGTTTGCGGCGCGCTCGAAACGGTGCACGAGGGAGGCGACGGCCTTCGCCAGGGAGCTAGGCTTCACCGAGTTTATCCGTGAGGCATGACATGGGGAGCTGGCCCACCCGAGCAGCGCCTTCTCTCGAATGTCCAACCGTTTGGCGTCGCGTTGCGGGCGGCCCGCGCGCGTCGCTGGAATCCTCTCGGGGCGATCAGCGCGCGTCGCGGGATCTCCGTGCTGCGCCTTGCCCAGCGCCTCGAGCGGCCGGCGCCTCGCACGCTACCTTTTGCTCAACACAACGGGCGACCCGCGCGCGTCGCTGGGACCGGCGCGCGTCGCGGGGGCGCAGCCTCGGACTGGATCGCGCCGGCAAACAGGGAGAAGAAGAAAGGAAGTGCCATTTTGGACAGTCCTGGTTTCCGTCGAACCGCCCCATCAAACAGATCGCGGACGAAGGAAACCCCGCAAAAGGCCCCATGGGGAGTCCCGCCGAAGGCTCCAGTGGCAGCGCCCGCGTGCCACCGCCATCACACGTCTGGCGCGCCCCTCGCACGCTTCGTGCCCCCACGAGGAGCTCCACCGAAGATGATACCCACGACCGCGGTAGTCACAACTGAATACGGTTGGGTCCTTCGCCTGGCTTATTTCTAACCGTCCCCAAGAATTGTTGTTGATGTTTTTTTCGCCGCTGTGTTCAACGTTCGCTTATTTGGCGTTCTTCTGGCGCCACGGTGACACTCTTTTCCTTGGGAGACAGTTAGACAAACAAATATGGCCGACGCGCGTGGTGCAACAGTTATTTCGTTGGCGCGTCATGAAGATGTCTTGCGTGAGTTTCAGGACATCCATCGTCATAATGGTAGCACGAGGACTGTCCTTTTTTGTTGTGGGTTTTCCTTACCGTCATGATTTGTTTTTACCGTCGACCCCCCCCTGAGACACGGCTTTCATCATGAGTCGTTTTTTTTAATCGGTCCCGAGGCCCGGCCAGGGCCCCCGAGGCCGAAAATGAGAAACATTGTGGTCTATCGTGACTGGGTGTGGCTGGAAGGTCGATGACAGTTCCCCCCTCGCCCTGCGGCGGTGCGCGGCGGTGCAGGAACAGCTGCCCCGTGTGCGCCGCTCCGGCTGACGGCGCGCCCGCGAGGGAGCCCCGGCCACAGGCCGGCCTCTGGGGCGCGGCGCTGGCGCGAGCCCCGGGCGGCTTGGGCGGGCGGCAACGGTCGAACAGTGGCGAAGCGCCCTTCTTTTTGCTCGTTTTCCCTTCCTTGGGCCTCCTCGGAGGCCCTCGTCGTCACCGGTGGTGGGTTCGCTACGAAATCTTGGTCAGCACGCGCCCCGGGAGAGGTCCAGGGAGCAGCGGTATTGGTACCTTCTTGTTGGTTTCCCCACGCATAGGCCCACCTATAAACCCGCCAGTGTAGGGAAAGAACGGGCACGGTGCCCATCAGCAGTTCTTGTTAATTTTAGACAGGATCAGCTGTTCGCGCCGCCGCGGATGTTGTCTTTTGGAGAGAGGCCGTTTGCCCAACAGCGGTCATGGTCGGTTTGGGACAACATGTGTGGTTGGGCATTGTACACATGGTCTCCGTATCCATTGTGTTCGGGCGTCCAAAATCGAGCAGTGGCGAAGCGTCTTGGCTTGCCCATGAGCCTACAAACAATTGTTTAATAACTTGTTTGTGAATTTCACGACATGAAAGTGCAGCATCATTGCTTGGGACAGTCTTGTTGTAACGCATCGGGTTTTTGTTGTACAAACACTGATGTCGGTAGGAGAACATTGGTGGATTCTACAAACATGTCGTGGCAGGCGTATAGGAATGCCGGTACGGTCGGTCCCTGCTCAAAACGGGGGCTGGACCCCGTCGCAGGCGATTGGTTTCCCCAGAATGCCCGGGTTCCGCCCGAGTAGGTTGGCCGTTCAGGAACAGAGGAGGATCTTGGGATACACCCCAAGGGGGTTGCTGGGATGGGCGCGCGGGTTGCTAAGGGGATCAAACAACTCCGCCAAGTGGGCGGAACCCACTTAGTCCGGAGCGCTAACCCCAAAACCACATGGGGCATGTGCAGCCCCCCATTTACAAGCTGGGTTCGGCCTGGTCTAACCCTTTCTGGCATCCACTGACAGCCCTCTTATCCACTTGGCAAACTTGCGCCCACCCCAGCAGATCGGACGCACCCCTGTCGAGGAGGTGAGCCCCCCTGTCGTGTAGATATCCCAGGGTTGTGCCCAGAACTGCTGGTCCATCCGAGATCTCGAAACCAGATAACACAAAGCCGGAGATTCCAGATCCCCGACGTCATGTGTTTTTGATAATGGCGACCCTCAGAGGTGTCGACCCATTCCCCAGGACCAGTTTTCCAACCCGAGTCGTTTTTCGACGGTCCCGAAAGCTGGTAAGGGCTTCCAGAGTCCGAGAAATAGGAAGCACCTCCCGCCATGATTTTTGCATCGCCCGAGGGGGTCTAGCATCTGGGTCGACAGATTCTTTGGCAGCTTGGGCAGACGGCCACGGGGGTTGGACGCCCAGAGAGCCCACACTCCAGCAGAATAGTTCGAACGGCCAGTCCGTGGCTGTGTTCGGCCTCCCGAGGGGGCGCCCTCGCCAGGCCCCTCGGGACCGTCAACATCAACAAAAAACAACTCAGGACGCGCCCAGCGCAGGGATACCCCTCAGCGTGTTCATCGCTCCGAGCGTTTGTGCCTCGTGAAGTGTATCGTTTGTTCAGCAACACGTGACTTCCCGAGATCGCTTTTCAACCAAAAAACGATCGTGGGGATGGGGTCCAGACCTCCGGGACCCAGGCATCGAACAGAAATGGAAGCAGCCGGGTGTCCTGGGGAGCCGGCTGGGGGTCCAGGGTGGCCCAGCGCGGGCTCCGGCCGGCAGTTATGGCGAGGTCCGAGGTTCAGGTTTCGAAAGTTTATTTTATGTTGATGTTGTTGTTGGTGGTTTTGGTGTTGTTGTTGCTGGTGTTGTTGTTGTTGTTGATGTTGATGTTGATGCTGATGTTACTGTTGTTGTTGCTGTTGTTGTTGCTGTTGCTGTTGCTGTTGCTGTAGTTGTTGTTGTTGTTGTTGCTGTTGTTGTTGTTGTTGTTGTTGTTGTTGTTGTGGTTCTTGGTGTTGGTGTTGCTGTTGCTGTTGCTGTTGTTGTTGGTGTTGTGGTTGATGCTGTGAGTGTTTTTAATGCTGATGTTGTTGTTTGGCCTGCGGGGATGGACACATGTACCAGATAGACCCTGGGCGGGTCCGGGGACCGATACGGGGTTCGGGTCCGGGGAACGAGCGGGGGGGAAGTGAGGAGGAGGAGGCCCCCGCGCCATCTGAGAATCAGAGCGTGAATTAAGTACCCCAGTTGCTTGTGGCCGTGCTCCTACTGTACCCCCCCCTCCACACACCCGTTGCCTTATGTCTCGGCCTCCCAGATGGGGTCCGAGTAGATGAGGTCGGAGGATCGCGCCGCATCGCCGATGCATCGTCAACGCGGCTCGATGGGGAGCTCGATTATCTCCACGCTGGAGTCGCCCATGTGTCGCCGACGTCGCCGCTGCATCGCCGATGCACCGGCGATGTAGAGCCGATGCATCGGCGATGTGGCGAGATCCTCCGGCCCCCTCTACTCCGACTTGGTTCTAGGAGGCCTCTATGTGTCCCCCTTGAATACCTCGGACTCTCGTTCAGAGATCGCAGGCCAGAGATGTCAGACCGTCCACTGCTCTGAGCACCGCGCGTCCCCCTCCAGCAGGGCGCCCCACGGCGAAGGAAACCTGGGAGGGCGTGCGGAGTCTGCTGCGTCGCTCGCTGGTTGACAAGAGATCCGGCGGGTCCAGGAAATCACGTTGCATCTTCGGGGGACCTCGTCTGTTCGTGAAAGTCGTGTCTTTTCTTGTGCCCGACGCGGGCCCGATGCGAACTCGACGCGGATTTGGCGCGGATCCGACGCGGATTCGACACGGATTCGACGAGTCCAACATGGATTCGACACGGATTCGACGAGGATGGGGCCGCGATGAGACAGACAAGGTCCCCCGAGGATGCAACATACACGTCTTTGCAAACCGAAACGCTCTCGGAGCGTTCTGGGGCGCTCTGGAATTGCTGCGGCGCCCAGCACTCTAGGCATCCTAGGAGGCGTCCGAGCAGATGGTGTCGGAGGATCGCGCCGTATCGTCGATGCATCGGCGATCCGGCTCGATGCGGAGCACAATTATTCTCCACGCTTGCATCGCCGATGCATGGCCGATGTATCGGCGATTCGGCGCGATCCTCCGACCCCTCTTCTCCGACCCCATCCAGGGGGCCTCTAAATACGGCCTCCCAGCCCGGCGGCGTTCAGAGACTTTCTGATATGTCTCATGCCGATTTTGCCCTCTTCCTGCCATGGTCTCGCGTCGTGGCACGGCCGCGGCGCCCCGTACCAGTCCGGCGGCGCTCAGAGATCCCCCGATTTGCCCCAGGCGTCGGTGTAGGCGCCGCCGCTGCCGCGTCCGCCGTCGTCGTCGGCGTCGTGGAACGGCCGTCGCCGTCGTCGCCGTCGCCGCCGCCGCCGTCGTCGTCGTCGTCGTCGCCGTCGTCGCCGCCGTCGTCGTCGTCCTCGCCTGCTGTCGTCGCGGGCGAGGCCCCGGTCGGCGCGGCGGGGGGGGGAAGCCGCGCCCTCCCCGGCGGCGCGCCAGGCCTGCGCCCCCGGCCCCATGGCGTGCGAGAGGCCGCAGTGTGCCAGCTGCTAGGGCGCCACGGAGGCGCCGGCGCCGGCGCGGCGCGCGGGGGCGCGGCGGCGTGTCCGGCCGTGCGCCCCTCAGTGTTGGAGTGAAGTCGGGCCTGTCCCTCTGCAGGAGGAATATTCCAAAGTGTGGTTCGGAAAAATAGTCGGGGGACGATTTATGCATGTTTGGGTATTCTGGAGTAGGGGGAGGCAAGGGTGCCCACACCGCGAAGGAGAGCAAGACGCCATAAGCATAAGCTTTTGGCGCTCCGCGCGGATTTTGTGGATCCGCGCTGGGCCCCCCCAAGCGGCGCTTGCGGCGCCGCCCCTGGAGGGGGGTCCGGCGTGGATCCACGAAATCCGCGCGGAGCGCCAACAGTTTATGTTTGCAGCGTTTTTTCTGTTTCTATTACGAGTGCCCTTTCCCCGTGTTGGATCAGAGGGTAGGCACACCCAGGACCCCCTCGGGCAATGCACTAGACATGACGGGAGGCTGTTCCTGAGTTTCGGCCCTTTGAGGCCCCCGCTGGCCCTCGGGGCCGTCAACAAGACGACTGGGGATGGAAACCTGGTCCTGGGGGATGGGTCGAGACCTCTGGAGATTTTTGTTAGGGTCGGGCGATAACCCGGATTATCGGGCTTGGTCCCCTTCCCCCCTCCCCCCCAGGAGAACCTAGCCTTGCCGGTTGTGCAGGCCCGCGGGAAGGGGGGCGCGGGCATTTGCAGGGCTGCCCACAGCGCGAGGGTCAGGTTATCGGCTGGCCCCCTCCTCCCCCCCCCGCGGGATAACCCGGTATATCGCCGATTCCTCCAAAAACGGTCTCCTGAGGGTCGACGTTATGACCAGAGGAGGCACAGGTACCCATGCCGGTACCCTTCCTCCGTTTTTCCCTTTTTCGCCTTCCTAGGAGGCCCTCGTCGCCACCGCTGGATTCGCCTCGAGATTCTGGTCAGAGTGCACCCCGGGAGGTCTGGGGAGTAGCGGTGTCGGTCCCGTTTGAATTGTCCAGTTGGAAGCCTGGAAATTCGAGTAAAGTATCGACTGCAGAAATTGAATTACGCAAAATTGAATGTTCCGTCGGATCTACAACATATGATTCGAATGCTCCTCAGATTTACGGATGTTTCAGTGCATGTTCAATAGAATCGGTGGAAAATAACAATTTTGAATGAATTATGTAGTCGATCTCCCACTCGAGGCATGGGCACCAACACCAATAAGCGGGCATGCGTCAGCCGGGGGAAAATAATCCTCGAATTCGGGGTTGGTGGTAACACTTCGGTCGGCCTCCTGGGACGCCAAAATATTAGATTGCCATCATCAAGATCGGAAGCACCCCTTCCCTCGCTGGAGACACACCGCCGACATTGGTGTTAGTGGCAACTTCTAGGCCTCCCACAGTGGGTCCTGGAAACAACCAGGCAAGTTTTATGCTGCCCTTTTGCATCGTGGTCGCTTGTTCGGGCCTGTCGGGAGGCCCCCGTCGCCACCGCTGGATTCGCTTCAAATTTCTGGTCAGAACGCACGAACGCACACAGGGAGAGGTACGGGACGTAGCGTCATAGGTATCCTCTGGGTGTCCCCATACAGGGCCTTGGAAACGACAGAGCAGTTTTGTTGACGATTGTGTGTTTCAGATCCGGCACAGTTGTTTCACCGTTTCCGTTACCTTCGGTGCGGCAGTTCTCGTTTACCATATCCGAGCCGTTTTCGATCCGATTGATTGTTTTCTTTTCCGTTTGGGTGACCCGTTTTTGTTTGTCGTTCTTTTTGAGCAAGAGGCAGATGTTGACATTGGTAATATCCGCGGCGAGCGAGGCGGGAAATGAGAAGAAGAAGGCCTTCTCAGAGAGCGACAGGACTCCTCAGAAGCCCTCGCGCCTTTGAGAGGTTTCCGGTGTTTTCGGGGACAGCTTAGAAAATTCTTGGCGTCTCGCGTATCCTCACCAGTTTTCTTTTGATCCGTTGGCTCAGGTTCAGATATGGTGTTGATCACATCCATCGTTTCCTGGCTACTCCGCTTTGCCGTTCGTGTTCACTCTGTACACGGTTTGACGACAAGTGTCCGGATCTGTACTCCTTTCAGGAGTCTCGTTGTGTGCGATTTTGATGGCGCCATTTCCATGCAGTTAGTTCCTTGGCCAGTGTGTTCTTCCTGGCCCAACTGGCGCCAGCGTTCCCAGTGGTGGTGCTCCTGGCCTCATCCTGGTATCGCCCCCGCGCCATTTTGGCTGCGCTCCAACCTCGGTTGGCTAATCATTCATGCGCTCGCTCCTGGGCCTGGTTCCTGGCAGCTGCAGCCCGCACCCCCTCGCGCTGTCCGGTCAGCTTAGGTGCTGCTTAGGCTTCCGGTTATCCGGCGTTAGGTACTTAGGTTCGCGCGTAGCCCGCTCGACCCTTGACGCCGCTGGCGCGCTCGTCTGCGGCTGCGACAAAAAAGTATCTCCACCAGCCCATTCAAAAACAGTTTGCCAGACGAGTTGAAGCGTTGTTGTGAGAGGTTCTCCGGGGTCCCTTGGAGCCATCTTGGGGCTGTCTGGAGGTTTTCTTGGGGCTCTCTTGGGGTCATCTTGGGGCCCTCTTTGGGCCCTTTGGGCAGGTCTTCGGGGTCTCTTGGGGCCGTTTTGGCCTCCGGGGGTTCTCAATTCAGGTCCCCCCCCCCTCGCAGGTTTAAGAATTACCTCTTGGGGCCTTCTTGGGGCGCTCCTGGGATGCTCTTGGGCGCTCTCGGGGCCCTCTTGGGGCCCTCTTGGGCCACTCTTCGGGGCTCTTTGGCTCTTTTGGACCGTCTTGGGGTTATCTCGAGGCCTCGGAAGCCCATCAGATGCGAAAATGCCAGAATGCGCAAATTGTGCATGTTCTGCGGGTGTTGGAGACAGTTTGGCCTCTTGGGCGTGTCTTTGGAATGCGGAGGGCACTTGAAACCATCTTTGGGCCGTCTTTGGCCGTCTCCGATGTATATATGGGAGGCTATCTTGAGCCATCGTCAGGTCACATCTTGGACTCTCTGATGCCGTCTTGGAGCCATCTTGGGTCATTGTGGGTGCTCTAATGCGTCGCGCCCCCCTTCCGTCCCAGGCCCAGGGAAGGGGGTAGGGGTAAACCCTTTCCCCGAGCAGGGGAAGGAGGGGTTGTTGAAAGAGAGAAGACACAGCTGGTGAAATCGCCTACGCCCGGGGGGTGGGTGGGACTTCTCAAAAGAAGCGGGGACTCCAGAGCCGTCTGAGAAGGCCCCCCCTTCTGACTCCCCCCCTGGGCTCACCGCCGAAAATACGACGGCCCTGCGGTTCTCTCGGTGCGCCCGCGAGGTTGCGGGGGCCTTCCCCTCGGGAGGGGGGATGGTCCAGGGCTCGAGCTAAACGGGGTCTGGGCGATTATGTTTCGCGTTGTCGTCTCGGTTTCGGCTCGCAGCAAATGCAGAAAGAGCACGGAACGAAGGAACACGACAACAAAACGGAAACGAAGAACATTGCTTAGTTGGAGAGAGGAGAGGAGAGAGGAGAGGAGGGGCGGGAGAGAGGAGAGGAGAGAGGAGAGGAGAGCTCAGAAGGAGAGAGGAGCTGGGCCGGGCGGAGAGGGGGAGCGGCAGCGGGAGGAGAGGGAGCGCGGTAGCTGCAAGGCAGGGCAGGAGAAGCAGGAGGAGCAATAAGAGGCGGAGGAGGAGGAGGAGGAGGAGGAGGAGGAGGAGGAGGACGGCGGCGAGGGCTGCCTGCGAGGATCCTGTCCGCGCGGCCCTCGCGGGCGAGCGCTGGCATCGTTGCCGTGCGCGCCGGGTGTTTAGTGTGTCGGCATCTGCCTGTATCCGTTCGCTATCATTCTGCAAGAGGCCTGCGCCAATCGCTCGGCCCCCAGACGAAGCGAGGAGCCGATGGGAAGTGCCAGGGCGAGTGGTGCTCCCCAGTGCTGTGCCCACGTATGCACCCATGTTTCAGTCGGGCTTGTCCCTCTAGATGGGGATATCCAAAAATAGTCAAAAACAGTCTTGGGACGATCTGTTCAGTATTTGTTCACTCTTTTGAAGTATGTTTTTATATTTTTGTAAGTGGTTCGTCCAAAATCCCCCTGTAACGGGGGACATGCCCAAGCTAAACCCCTGTGCGGGGTGATTTTTGTCTGCCGAGGAGGCAGCCGATCATCGCGCCCGACTCCACAGCCCCTGAGAGCAAGCGGTTGTCGGCGGATGCAGGCAACGACGCAAACGCTCCGTTCTTCCATGGAGGGTCCTCCTCCACTGAGGCGCGTGTGGGAGGGTGAGAAGGAGAACGCGAAACAGAGAAAGAGAGAGAAAGAGAGAGAAGACAGCATAAGAAGACAGGACGAGAGAGAGAGAGAGAGACAGAGAAAGATGTTGAACGCACGGGAGGGTCTGTTGAAATGCCCCTCAGGGACCTCTCGGAAAGATCTTGGAGGCATGAGAGGGGGTTGGGGGGGGCCTCTCGGGGGGTTATTTGGGGGGTTTTTGAGGGCTTCGTGAGGGCCTCTTGGAGGCTTCTGGGGGCTTCCTGGGAGCGCCTCGGAGGCCTCTGGGGGCCCTCTCGGAGTGACAGGGTCGAAATCTCGGTTCGTATTTCCCTTCTTGGCCTCTTGGGGCCTTCTTGGGCCTCTCCTGGGCCGTCGTGGGGTCCTCTTGGGATCCTCCGAGGCCGTCTCGGGACGAGCTCGTGGGGGGGGGGGGGGGGGCTGTCTGCGAACGTGTCTGTACGAAAAAGGCGAGTACACCTTAGGCGATGCTTAAGAAAACCCATTTTTTTGGCCAGAGTCTTGATTATTCTTAATGTTTCAATGTAAATCCTAAGATCTGAATGGAAATGTTGGGTTTTTACTCAAGTTCTGAGACTATGAATTTCTTAACCCATGATTTCTAAAGTATTTCGCAGGGTTCATGCTAGAAATGTTGCTTCCGAGGGGCATGGGACGATTTATTGTTCTTGAGGCTCTCCCGGCTGTCTCCTAGGAGCACTCTTGGGCCATCCTGGGGCCTCGTGGGCGGTCTCGACGCTCGTGTGGATTACCCCGGCGCTCCGTTGGGGCCCTCTTTGGGGGGCCCTCTGGGGGCTCCCTGGAGGCTGCGAGGGTGCGTGGACGGGCCCGTCCCCAGGACCTTCTCCCCCCCGGCCCCCGGACCCGCGGGCCGAGGAGGGAGGAGAGCAAAGTTCGAGGAGGGTCCTCTTCCTGCTTCTCGTCCTCGTCCTCCCGTCCTCGCCCTCGCCCTCCTCCACCTCCTCCTCCTCCTCCTCCTCCTCCTCCTCTTCCCCCTCGAATCGGATGTCAGACTTCGGCGGAGAGGACACCGGGGAGGGGGACCGCCGAGCATGGCCCACGCCACTGCGCACCCTCGGCGAGAGCGGGGGTCGGCGGACGGGTGGCGGCTCCTGTCGGCAGGGGGGGGAAGGGAGGAGCCTGAAGGCGTTTCTCGCCGTCTGCGGGCTCTCGGTGCCCTCACCGAGCGCGTTCCACCTTCTCGCAGAGTGCTTCCTCGCAAGCGTCAAGCAAAACACGAGACGGCTTCATCTGTGCAGTGGAGCGCAAGTCCCCCGCGGCGGATTCGGGCCATGCGCGAGCAGCTTTGCAAGTAGTGGAACGCGCTTGGCTATTCTGAAGGTCTCTCGGCGTCTTCGGGCTCGGGGTGCCCTCCCTGGGCTCCGGGGGTCGCCAACAGCAGCTCGAGGCGTAACGCTGGTCCAGGGCAGAGTTCCAGGGTCCGGGCCTCGTCTCCACAAGGACCTTTTCCAGGAGGGAACAAAAGCACACAGACACCATTCATCGTCGACTCCCCAGAGAATATATGGGAAAGTATGGGAAGTGGGGGGGAAGACAAAAACCCAGAAAATATATGAAAATACGGGGAATCATGTTACTTGTGTGTACTTATTTGTGTGTCCCAGGGCCCCTTCAAACATGCACGGGGAATGGACGTCCGAGCGACGGCAAGGCTTTCCCACATGCAAGTTCTGGTGTCGCGGCTCTCGCATGCGACAGTTGAGTATCGAGTCAGGTCCAGCCACACACAACGGCTTGTCCTGAAGTCACGTCGCAGTTTCCAAGGCGCAGGTGCGTTTTGGCGCCGGTGGTAGAGCCTTGGGGACTTCCCCATCCACGCCAGCGTGCGGCTCATCGGATCCTCGAGGCATGCTCCGTTTGCGGAGGGGCAGTGGCTCGCATGCGCGCGAAACGGCCTCTCACGACCCAGAAGCGGACATCGACCGCCGCTGTGGGATCGGGCTGGTGATGGCGAGATCGGATGTCGGGGGGTGAGATCGAAGCTGACGAGGGTTTCCCAATTCGGGGATCGATGTCGGTTTCAGCCACAGTGGAGGCCCTTGCCAAGAAGCATCCTGCTTGCCTGCAGGGTGCCCTGGGTTTCTCGGGTCTCGATGGTTTTGCCGTGGAAAGCGTGACGCTCCCACGCCGAAAATCAATGGACGCCTGGGGGTCTCAGGGTTCGGTTTCCTGTGTGAGGTTTCTTGTGGACTAGCCTCCACTGCAGATGCCCGAGATGTGGCCGTCGCGGATGAAGCTGCGGCGGCATTGACGGCCTCGAGCTGGACGGCATTGGGACGGGGCGGAAGGCCGCAGGGAGAGCAGGCCTCCGATGGCCGCGCCCGCCCGCGCCTTCGCGGGTGGGCGAGGGCCAGTGCGCCGACGCGGCAGTGCGTGTCGTGCCGTGCGCGGGCGTTTCCTGTTCGCGTCGTGCGTGGCGTGCCGGGCGAGGCGAGGCGAAGTTGCGCGTGCTCATGCGCGAGTCACGCCCAGACGAGGCGGGTCCCCGCGCACTGGGGCGTGCCCCAAGGGGTTGTCCCGTGGTTGTCCCTCCAGTGGTTGTCCCGTGGTTGTCACCGCGGTTGTTCGGTGGTTTTCCCGTGGTTGTCCCGTGGCTGCCCCGAGGTTCTCTGTTGTTGTCCGTGGTTGTCCCGTGGTTCTTTTGTGGTTGGTTTGTGGTCGTCCCATGGCTGTCACCTCGTGGTCTCCTCCTCCTCCTCCTCCTCCTCCTCCTCCTCCTCCTCCTCCTCCTCCCCCTCTCTCTTCTCCTCCCTTCCTCCTCCTCCTCCTCCTCCTCCTCCTCCTCCTCCTCCTCCTCCTCATGTGGTTGTCCCGTGGTTGTCCTTGGCTGTCCAGTTGCTGTCATGGTACTGTCCTGCAGCTGTCCCGCTTGCAATTCGTAAGGCAGTAGTAAGATCAAGACGTGGCGTTGTGCGCGATAGACACGTTGGGACCGATGGATTGTGAGATCGCACGACATACTTATTGATAGTGTGGTAGGTCGATTGAGAGTGAAGCCAATAGACAGCTAGACCGGTGTCCGTTGCTGTCCCGCGGTTGTCCCGTGGCTGTCTCGTGGTTGCCCGTGGATGTCCCACGGTCGTCCTGTTCAGATTTAGGTATAGAGCGCGACCAGCACACACACACACGCGCTTGCATATACATATATATATGTATATATATACATTCACATATCTATGTATCAGTATGCCTGCATAACCTGTATAATATATACCTACATAAAAGACCCCCAGGCCCCAAGAGACCCCCAGGCCGGTTCAAGAGAGCCCCGAATTGCCCGAAGATCGCCAGACGGCCCAAGAGCCCCCCCGACAGACCCAGCTCGCTGATTTCCCTGCACAGTTGTTGAACAACAATGTGAGCGTTCTTGCCCTTCTGGCGTCCGAGAGGCGCCAAGGTGGCCCTACCTAGCTTGCCCCCGGACGCCCGTCGAGCGCTCGCGGGCCACGCCTGTGACGGGAAGGGGCTAGGCGTGCCGCGACGGGGCCCCGCACGGCTGCTGGGGCCCCAGCGTTGGCAGGGGAGCCCGGCGCAGGCAGAGCGTGTGTCAGTTGGGCCACCCTGGTGCCCCCGCCTCCTCCTCCTCCTCCTCCTCCTCCTCCTCCTCCTCCTCCTCCTCCTCCTCCTCCTCCTCCTTCCTCCTCCTCCTCCTCCCCTCCCCCTCCCCCTCCCCCTCCCCTCCTCCTCCTCCTCCTCCTCCTCCTCCTCCTCCTCCTCTCCTCCTCCTCCTCCTCCTCCGCGCCTCTCCAGGTCGCCCCGTTCCCTCCCTCGGGGGCGGCAAAGAGGGGGGTGATGACTAGGGGGGGGGATATCATGGCGCGGGCCATGATTTCCCCAGATTCATGGCGCCTCTTCTTATTTCGTTACGTCCCTGGCCCCCCCGCTGGGCCGCGCACATGCCGCCGGTCATGATTTGCCCCCCCCTCTTGGACACCCCCCTCTTGGTCGCCCCGTTCCCTCCCCTCGCACGGTGGGCCCATTTCCCACCGCCGCTGCCACAGGCAGGACGGGGGAGTAGGGAGCATGGGGAGGTCCTCTCCTCCTCCTCCTCCTCCTCCTCCTCCTCCTCCTCCTCTCTCCTCCTCCTCCTCCTCCTCCTCCCCTCCCCCTCCCCCTCCCCCTCCCCCCCTCCTCCCTCTCCTACCTATGGTAGTGGTGGTGGAACATCGGCCCATCATCGCAGGCGATGTTTCGCCCACACCCCTCTGGCTTCGGTACGATCGAGATGGGTACGGAAGTGATGGAGACGAACATTGACAGCAGATTTGGTCCATTTTGAACAGGGCTTCTTGTCAGTGCCGCCGCGGGCGTTCTCGGTTTGAGGCAGGAGGCATCCTGCCCGACAGCGGCCGCTGTCGGTTGTGGGCAGTGTCCAAAGGCCTTGTGCCCATCCCCGCCACCGTGCCTGAGCTGTGGGTCAGCAGCCTTGGAGATGCTTCTTGAGGCCTCTTCGGAGGGCTTATGGGTATCCCCTCTGGGAGACTCTTGGGAGCCTCTTGGTGTTTCCTGTCGGCGGCGAGCGAGGGGGGGAAGTGAGAAGGACACGGCCTCTCTCAGAAGGCTCAGATGTCCGTCGGCCTTCTGAACAGTTCTCTAAGGGCACAGAAAAGTTTCTCACAGCGCTTGAGGGCTTCTGAGAAGTCCCGCCGCCTGCTGGGAGGGCCTTCTCATTCTCACATTCCAACGTCGCTGGCCGCCGATTGGAGCGTCGGGAAGCCGAGGAGGCACAAGCACGAGCATCTATCAAAAACGAACGGAAATTCTAGACGCTCCACGTGACTCCACCAGCCGTTTCGTTTGTCTTCTTCTCTCGTGTCGCTCCCTCCTGCTTCGCCTCGTTTTCGCCGCTCTCGTGCCTCTGCGTAGTGGCCTTACCCTTTTTCCCGCGTCCGGCCGGCGACAGTTGCGCTGTGATCACCAGCTTCTGCTCGTTGCGCGACCTTTCCGGCGCCGCGCGGGTGCCCGCTCGCGGTCGCTTTCAAAAAGTAACCCCACCAGCCCATCCAGAAACGATGCCCAGGCGAGGCGCCCAGGGGGCCTCTTGGAGCGTCATGGGTGCCTCGGGGAGCCTCTTGGGGCATCTTGAGGGTCTCTTGCGAGCTTCTTGGAGGCCTCTTGAGCGCCTCTTGGGGCCTCCTGGGCGCCTCTTGGGGACCTCGTGAGGTGCTCTTGGGAGCCTTGGGAACGCTTTTGGGGCCATCTTGGAGGAGATCGATCAACAAATATGGGAGCTTGTACTAGCCCCCCCCCCACCCTTCAGGAGCCCTACGAATCGCCTCTTTGGGCGCTTTTGGAGCGCTCTTGGGCGTTCTTGGGGCCGTCTTGGGGCTCTGTTGGGCTTCTCGTGGGGCTCTTAGGGGCCACTTTGGCGCTGTCTTGCGGCCTCGGACGGCCATCGAAAGCAACAAGGCGAGAAGGCCAAATTCATTGATTTGCCTTCGGTGTTTCAAGGAATGTGGTCTCTTGGCGGCCTTCTGGGGAGATTCCATGGCCATTTGGAGCCGTCTTGGAGCGGTCGTTTTGGGGCCTATTGGAGCATCATGGGAACCATCTAGGTTCACCTTGGGCTATCTTAAACCATCTTGGAGGTCATCTCGGGCTCTCTGAGGCCCTTTTGGACCCATATTGTGCCATCCTGGGTGCTTCCACGCCTCGCGGATCATGGGTTTAGGGGGAGGGGCAAAGACACCCCCTCGATAGCAAACCGTCTAGCTTATTCCCACCCGCCCTCCCAACACACATGTAGCATCCGAGCGTCAGCATGTTCAGCGGTCGTCTTTGCATAGACAGCTACTGGGAATCAAAACCGAGCCCATGTGCGCGACGCTGGGGCGAGGTGCGCCACGCGTGCCAGGCGCGCCACGCGCGCCAGGCACCCCTGGGGCCCGAGCGTGCCAGGCGCGCCTGGTGCGCCAGATGCGCCACGTGCCTCCGCGTGCGCCACATGTGCCGCATACTCCAGCCACGCCATGTGCGCCACGTTCGGGGCACGGACAGAGTGTGTCAGGTAGGCCCGCGCACGTGACAGCGCCATCGGGAAACGTGTCGGCCCCAACCATCCATGTCGAAAGCCAGTGCCCCATCGTTATGTTTGGTGGACCTGCGCGCAGCGGACCATACGCCTTCACCTCACAGTGATCGGGGGGGCGGCCGCGCATGGTCCAGTTTGCCGCGGGTGCATCTTGTTGAGTTTTTTGTTATCAGGTACGGTAGCCCTGCGCGCAGCAGGCAATATGCTGACACCCCCGCCGTCCCTGTCAAAGAAGAATGCGAATTGCTCGCGGGCCTCACGAACATGACTCCAGACTTTGGCCCAAAGTGTATGTTGTACTGTTGTTTGCAAGGGGTGGTGGGGGGGGCCTCATGGGGTGTTCATTGTTCCTGATTGGCTGCCGGTCGCCTCGAGGAGGTGGTGTATACTAGTAGGGAACTGATAAACCCCTCCCCGAAAGGGAAGACGGGGGTTGGAAGAGATAACTCTCTAGACCACCTAGCCCCAGAGGGCTGGTGGGATTCCATGATATCGGCCTCTTGGGGCCCTCTTGGGATTGCTCCTGGAGGCCTCTTGGGGGGTCTTGGAGGCGTCTCGGGCCGTCTGTAAGCCACCTTGGGCGTGCGGGAGCGGTCTTTCGACAAGCCTAGGCCCTCTTGGACGGTCTGGACAGCCTGCCGAGGTTTTCTTGGCCCGTTTCGGGGCCGTTATGGGCGAGGGAACCGTCCAAGAGGCCCACGCGGTCACTCCGGAAGCGCCCAGCAGCGCCTGGGAATTCCAGGAATTTCGCGGTCTGCAACTTGTGAATTTCACAGCCCCTCCATCGACCCTTCAGATTTGCATGAGCCTTGGTGCACTCCGCTTCGTGCTGAAGGCAAGGTGGCAGATTAGTGAGACAGAAGGTCTTCTTGTCGTCGTTTTCTTATTCATTGTTTTGCCGATTGGCGCGGGTAAGCTCGCAACCCCCCTCCCCCCCTTGGAGTAGATCTTTGCTTTTTGTTGGGCGCCTGTGTCAAGCAGGTGGAATCACCCCCATAGGTCGCACTGTTGCAAACAGTCGCATTAAGCAGGCATGGAGCCAGACCCACCTCCCCCTCCCCCCCCATTCTGCCCAATGTCTAAACGCCGAATCAAAAAACGCTCACCTGCCCAACAGCGGCCGATGTCACTCTGGGACCATATGTTTTTTGGGGAATCCCACTTTCCCACATTGCTTTTGGCGTTCAAGCGTTTTTCTTTTGTCCTAAGCTGGTCCCCCCAGGCCTCGGGAAGCTGGCAGTTCTCAGAGTTCCTCGCATCCCCTCTTTCCCGCATCCCTTCTCCACTCGTCTCCTTTCCACCCCTCTGTCCCCTTCTCCACTGGCACCGCATCGTCTCTCGCCGCGCTCGCCCAGCCTCCCAAGTCTCCTCTCTCTCTCTCTCTCTCCTCGAGGGCACCTGGCAACACCCTCCGCCAGGCAGCCCGTGCATGTTTATTCGAGGCCGCGTGGTGCTTCACCCCGCAGGATGTCTATACACTCGCCGGCTGCAGTCCCGGGGTCCGGAGGGCGCGGGGCCACGGTGGGCGTCCGACGAGAGGCTCCGCCTCTCTCCGCCCCCCGGAGGCCGGCTCGGCCCGCGGAGTTCCCGTCGGGGACGCCCCCTTTGAAGCGCAGCCCGGCCAGGCGTGTCCCGCCGTGTACAGAGCAGCGCCGCACCGTACCCGCAGCACACCTGGCCACCTCGGCCTTCCCCTCGCTCGTTCTGTCTCTCGTTGTTGTTGTTGTTTTCCCTCGCTCGCTCTCTCTCTCTCTTTCTCTCTCTCTCTCTCTCTCGCTCTCTTTTGTTTTCTCTCTCTCTCTCTCTCTCTTCTCTCTCTCTCTTTCCCTCCATATATATATACATTTACATATATATATATATATATATATATATCAGAGTGAGAGGGCCGAACGGTCATTCATTGTCCCTAGGGGCGTGGCTGAATAAGGAATTCGTGGTGCGAATTCTGCGTGGTGCGTTGCTGTTGTTGTTGATGTTGTTGTTGTTGTTGTTGTTGTTGTTGCTGAACTCTCATTTCTGAAGAATAAGTATTGTTGATACTCCCCGTCCGGTGCACATTATTTTTTCTCGATTGAAGTGCCCTTCCCGGGGCCCGCACCCTGTTTTTTTCATCAGGGAAAGTCTAGAGGGTCTAACTGTGTCGTTGGCCCCGGGTTACAACAGCAACGGCTCCCGCCTGAGACGTCCTCACAATTTAGCCAGGACCCCCGCTCCCGACCGAGACTTCCTTGCAACTTATTCAGGAGTCGCGCTCTCGCTTGGGACTTGCTTGCGATTTATTTGAAGGCTGCCGCCTCTGCCGCCGACCCCAAAGAGGACATCGATTCTTTGGCGTTGTAGCCACGAGGTATCTGAATATACGGGGGCGCTACCGGGCCAGATATTGTCGGGTGGTGGTCCCACGGCGTGCCAAGGCGTGGTGAGAGATCACAGTGGGGGGTCGGGGCCGGTTTCAGGCCAGGAATTGATTTGGTGAGGGGTCCCACGAAAAGAGGTGCAGATGATGGGGTGGCACCGGGCGCGGTGGAGGCCCAGGTGGGGGGTCCCCGGCCCCATGTCGGCGCACCTCTCACACGTTTCGTGGCCCCACAGGGAGCTCCACCGAAGGCCGCAGTGGCAGGGTTCGCAAGGCGGCTCCGCCCCATTCCGGCGCACCCCTCGCACGCTGCGTGGCCCCATAGGGATCTCCACCGAAAGCTGCATTCATGATGCGGTACCCTCAATTGCCTCTTTGTTCATATATATATATATATATATATATATATATATATAAGAAAATATGTGTATACATATGCATGTATTTTCTTGTGTATATTGTCATGTAAAAACGTATATATACATCCATGTGTTTCCCCCCCCCTCTTTTTGATTGTTTTTCTTTTCCCCCGCATGTCCGCGGCCCTGGAGGATCCCCACCGCTGCCCCCTGGGGGCTGCTCGTCGCCCCGTCCTCACCGAGGCGCTTCATCCCCGTCCTTGCCCTCCGCGGCCCAGAACACGTATGCCCTTCGTGGCCCCCGTTCGTTCGCGCCCGTTGTGGCCCCATGTGCATGGCCTTCGTGGCCCCGCTGTCGCCGTTTGTGGCCCCCGTCACTGTCCTACGTGGCCCAGTTGCTGCCTTCAGCGGCCCCGTCGTTGCCTTTTGTGGCCCCGCATGATCTGCCATTCGTGGCCCCCGATCGTTCGCGCCCGTCGTGGCCCCAGGCGCATGCCCTTCGTGGCCCCCTTCCTGCCCTTCGTGGCCCCGCTGTCGCCCTTCGTGGCCCCCTCGCTGCCCTTCGTGGCCCCGTTGCTGCCCTCAGTGGCCCCGTCCTTGCCCTCCGCGGCCCAGTGTACGTATGCCCTTCGTGGCCCCCGCTCGTTCGCGCTCTTCGTGGCCCCATACGCATTCCCTTCGTGTCCCCGCTGTCGCCCTTCGTGGCCTACTTCGTGTCCTTGTGGCCGTGCTGTTGTTCTCTCTCGCTCTCGCTTTCGCTCGTCGACGTCGTCGTCGTTGTCGTGGTCGGTCCCCTGTCCGTCCCTCTTGGGGTCGGGTCGACGGGTCGCGGCCGCCCCGCTGATCAGCGTTGCCGCTGGCCAGGCCGACGGTCCGCGGCCGCCCCGCCGCTTGCCGGGGCCCGGCCTGCAGGGAAGAAAGGTTTACCCCCCAAAAGGGTTTCGATCGAAGGCGAAGAGGGCGGGTATCGAGGGTGTGGGAAATACGCGTTATTGGACACTCGAGCAGATAAGGGCGAACAGTCCTAACATGATTGTTGTTGTTGATGTTGGTGTTGTTGTTGTTGAATTCTCATTTCTGAAGAATAATTATTGTTGATCCCCCCCACCGGTGCATACTGTTCGTTTTCTCAATCAAAGTGTGTCCCTCGACTCTCGTTCCTTGTTTTTTGACAGGGAAAGTCTTCCTGTTCAAACTGGCCCCCTGGCCCCCGGGTTACAACAACAACGGCTCCCGCCTGAGACTTCCTTACAATTTAGCCAGGACCCCCGCTCCCGCCCGAGACTTCCTCGCATTTTATTCAGGAGTCGCGTTCTCGCTTGGGAATTCCTTACAATTTATTCAGAAATCGCTCTCCCTCCCCCCTCCCTCTCCCTCTCCCCTCCTTCTCCTCCTCCTCCTCCTCCTCCTCCTCCTCCTCCTCCTCCTCCTCCTCCTCCTCCTCCTCCTCCTCCCTCCTCCCTCCTCCCTCCTCCCTCCTCCCTCCTCCCTCCTCCCCCCTCCTCCCCCTTCCTCCCCCTCCTCCTCCTCCCTCCTCCCTCCTCCCCTTTCCCTCCTCCCTCCTCCCTCCTCCCTCCTCCCTCCTCCTCCCTCCCCCCTCCTGCGTCCTCCCTCCTCCCTCCTTCGTCCTCCCTCCTCCCTGTCGCACGTTCTGGAGTCGCGCTCTCGCTGGAGACTTGCGTGCAACTTACTGAAGAATGGCCTTGCGTTGGGATTTCCTGCAATTTGCCCAAGCGCCGCGCTCCCGTCACACAGGCACCCAGGAGTCGCGCCCGTTGTGGCCCCATGTGCATGCCCTTCTTGGCCCCGCTGTCGCCCTTCGTGTCCCCTCTCACTGTCCTTCGTGGCCCAGTTGCTACCCTCAGTGGCCCCATAGTTGCCGTCTGTGGCCCCGCATTATCTGCACTTCGTGGCCCCCGCTCGTTCGCGCTCTTCGTGGCCCCATACGCATTCCCTTCTCGTCCGCGCTGTCGCCCTTCGTGGCCTACTCCGTGCCCTTCGTGGCCCTGGTGTCGTTCTCTCTCGATCTCGCTTTCGCTCGTCGTCGCCGTCGTTGCCGTCGTCGTCGTCGTCGTCGTCGTCGTCGTCGTCGTCGTGGGTCGTCGTCGTCGTCGTCGTCGTCGTCGTGGTCGGTCCCCTGTCCGTCCCGGTCCGTGGCCGCCCCGCCGATCAGCGCTGCCGCTGGCCAGGCCGACGGTCCGCGGCCGCCCCGCCGCTTGCTGGGGCCCGGCCTGCAGGGAAGAAATATGTACCCCCCAAAAGGGGTTCGATCGAAGACGAAGAGGGCGGGTATCGAGGGTTTGGGAAATACGCGTTATTTGACACTGGAGCATATAAGGGCGGTCGGTCTTAACATTATTGTTGGTGTTGTTGTTGTTGTTGTTGTGGTTGTGGTTGTGGTTGTGGTTGTGGTTGTGGTTGTGGTTGTGGTTGTGGGTGTGGGTGTGGGTGTGGGTGTGGGTGTGGTTGTGGCACGCTGTTGCTGTTGATGTTGCTGTTGCTGTTACTGTTGCTGTTGTTGTTGATCTTATTGTTGTTGCTGTTGTTGAATGTTAAGTACGAACCAATCATTCTTGTTGGACCCCTTATAATAGGCGCCCTGGCGCTCTCGCCGAGGCGCCGGCTGCATTTTCATTGAAATTGAGGCTCATTTTCAATCGGTTTGGGGGGCCGCCCAGATTGGCCCCCAAACAACAACAACAACAACAACGCTCCCGTTCGAGACTTTTTCCTTTCTTACTCAGGGCCGGTGCTCTTGCTCGCCGCCGAAAGCAGCCGTCTCAACAAAACCTGCGCTCCCGCTCGAGATTTCTAGTCGTCTTACCCTGGACTGGCGCGCTACTGTTTCTCTCACCGGCGCCGCCCCCCAGCAACAACAACGCTCCCGCTCGACTCTTCCCTTTTTTACTCAAGGCGGCGCTCTTGCTCGCCGCCGACAGCCCCCGTCCCGACAAAACCAGCGCTCCCGCCCGAGACGTCCTCCCGTTTTACGCTGGACTGGCGCCTTACTCTCTTTTGAATGGGCGCCGCCCCAAGCAAAGCAACGCTCCCGCTCGAGACTTTTTTGTTTGTTTTTACTCAGAGCCTGTGCTCTTGCTCGCCGCCGAAAGCTGCCGCCCAACAAAACCAGCGCTCCCGTTCGAGACTTCTAGTCGGCTTACCTTGGACTGGCGCGCTACTCTTTCTCTCATCGGCGCCGCCCCCAGCAATGATGACGCTCCCGCTCGAGACGTTTTTTTTTTACTCAGAGCGGATGTTCTTGCTCGCCGCTGAAAACCGCCGCCCCAACAAAACCGACGTTCCCGCTTGAGACTTCTTCCCGTTTTACCTTGGACTGGCGCGCTACTCTTTCTCTCATCGGCGCCGCCCCCAGCAAAAACAACGCTCCCACTCGAGACGCCCTCGCTTTGTACTTAGAGCCGGTGCTGTTGCTCGCCGCCGACAACCGCCGCCCAAACAAAACCAGCGGTCCCGCCCGAGACGTCCTCCAGTTTTACGCTGGACTGGCTCCCTAGTCTTTTGAATGGGCGCCGCCCCCCAGCAAAAGCAACGCTCCCGCTCGAGACTTCTTTTTGTTCACTCAGAGCTGGTGTTTTTGCTCGCCGCCGAAAACCGCCGCCCCAAAAAAAACGACGCTCCCGCTCGAGACCTCTTCCCGTTTTGCCTTGGACTGGCGCGCTACTCTTTCTCTCATCGGCGCCGCCCCAGAGCCGGTGTGTTTGCTCGCCGCCGAAAACCGCCGCCCCAACAAAACCAACGTTCTCATTCGAGACTTCTTCCCGTTTTACCCTGGACTGGCGCGCTACTCTTTCGCTCATCGGCGCCGCCCCCAGCAAAAACAACGCTCCCGCTCGAGACATCTTCTTTTTTCACTCAGAGCCGGTGCTGTTGCTCGCCGCTGAAAGCAGCCGTCTCAACCAAACCAGCGCTCCCGCCCGAGACTTCCTCCCGATTTATGCCGGACTGGCGCCCTACTCTCTTTTGAATGGGCGCCGACCCTAGCAAGAACAACGCTTCCGCTCGAGCCTCCTTTTTTCCTGAGGACGGTGTTCTTGCTCGCCGCCGACAGCCCCTGCCCCGGCAAAACAGTCTCGAGACTTTTTTCCTCCTTACTCAAGGCGGTGTTCCTCCTCGCCGCCGACAACCGCTGTCCCAACAGAACCACCGCTGCCAGTCGAGACTTCGTTTTGTCTTACGCTGGACTAGCGCCGAACTTTCTTCTGCATTGGCGCCGCTCCAAGCAACAACAGCACCCCTGCTCGAGACTTCCTCCCTTTCTATTCAGGGCCAGGTCCTTGCCTCGCCGCCGACAGCCCCCATCCCTACCAAACCAATCCTGTCGCTCGATATTCCCTACCTCGGCTCTGCCTAGAAGGGTTCTTACCCTGTGTGCGTAAAGGGCTGGGCAGTGGGCTTCGCCCCGGGCGGTTCCCCCGGCATCCGCCCCGCGGTTCTCCCAGTTACGATTCCTTAGTTTAGCGTTGCTCATCTCATCTGATCTTAGCTTATTTAATATTAGCTTAGCTTAGCTTCGTCCTAGCTCAGGTGTATTTTAGTTTAGCTGACCTTCATCTTAGCTTCGCTGAGCTTTAGCATAGCAGAGCACAGCATAGCATTGCGTAGCATAGCATAGCGCAGCATAGCATATCATAGCATAGCCCAGCATAGCATAGCATAGCGCAGCATAGCAATTCTATGGCACAGCATAGCATAGTGCAGCACAGCACAGCGCAGCACAGCGCAGCATAGCATAGCATAGCATAGCAATGCATAGCACAGCAGCGACAGCATAGCATAGCGCAGCATAGCAATGCATATCTTAGCATAGCATCGCATAGCATAGCGCAGCATAGCATAGCATAACATAGCATATCATAGCGCAGCATAGCATGGCATAGCACAGCATAGCATAGCATAGCAACAAATGCTGCTTTTCTAGGGGCTCCAACTTCTAGGTAGGGGCTCACTGGGGTAATTTCCTTCTGCTTGACCCTTGGCTTGGGCTCCACTGGCGGACTCGCATCGGCGAAGCAGGGCGCGGGCATATGTTTTCGAGGCGGGATATGTTGAAATTCCTCGGAGGAGGTCTGTGCAAGACTTTATTGGGCGGGATATCTGGAAAACGGGAATAACGGACCCCCGCGATTGAGCAAGACTCCCCCATGATGGGGATGGTTATCACAATGGTCGCATGCTGCGTATAGAAGCATCGCGCATGAGGGTCAAATGATTGTTGTTGTTGTTGGTGGTGGTGGTGTTGTTGTTGTTTGTTATCGTCGTCCCACCCGCGACACACCCGCGACCCAACACGCGACCCAACCCGCGACCCACCCCGCGACCCACCCCGCGACACCCGCGACCCAACCCGCGACCCCCCCGCGACCCACCCCGCGACCCACCCGCGACCCACCCGCGACCCACCCTCAAGGGCGAAAAAAACACCCGGACCCGATAATTGACGTTTACTAAACGGCCCCGGGCGTTGACTTAACAGCGTTGCCCTGTTCGATTCATGTCTCGTGTGCGTTTACTAAACGGCTTCGCTTTTCAGGGTGATTATTCTGGGGTGGATTTTCTGTCTTCTACACCCGCGACCCAACAGCGATCCACCCGCGACCCACCCCGCGACCCACCCGCGACCCATTTGTGACCCACCCGCGACCCACCGGCGACCTACCCACATTGGTTTAACGAAAAAATCAGCGCCTGCGGCGGGCTCGTTGTCGAATGCGTGAAACTTTGGCGCCTGCGGCGGGCTTCTCCAACGTCTCGCCAACTGCCGACGTCCCCACCGCCCCCTCACTCTTATCCGCATTCGCGGGGTGCTACGTATACAGTCGCGGCGTTGACCCAAGGAACCCTAAATAAGGAACGAGGCCCCTTCTATCCACAAGTTGAACTTCGATTTCCCAGGGAAAACCAAAGGAAAACATAAGGCAAATTGCGAAACAATCAAGGATCACGGAGCCCCTCCCCAACGAAAAGGGTTCCTTTTTCAGCGCCCCGATTGTATGTAAATATGTATGTCTCTCTCGCGCCTCTGTGCCGCATCCCGCCCATCCACCTGGCGCCCCGCCCGCCCCTGCTGCTCCATGGCAGCAGCCAGTCCAACGTCGTCGGTTACCAGCTTCACGCTTGTCGGGTATCAGTCCAAAGCTCGGCGTCATCATCGTTTTATTCCCTAAACAGCTTGCCTGGGGTATAGCATCCTGCAGTTGAGGGTCAGAGTGAGGAGGCTGGCGCGGGGAAGGTCGCGGGTCGCGGGTGGTTCGCGGTTGGGTCGCGGTTGGATCGCGGGTTGATCGCGGGTGGGTCGCGGGTGGGTCGCGGGGTGGGTCGCGAGGTGGGTGGTTGGCCGCCGCGAAGCATCGGGCGGCGTTCGCGGGGCGTGTCGCGTCAGCCGCCGCCGCCGCCGCCCGCTCGGCGCCGTCCTGGCTGCGCCATGTCCGTTTCGCCCTACGTGTGCGTGGACACCGCGCCCGTAGATGGCACCGAACTATTGTGTAGCGGATTCGCCCAGATCGCGCGGCACGCGCCCACGGAGCGCTGGGCCTCGCGGGCGCGTGTGTCGCAGGCGGGCACACCGAGCAGACGGGGTGCGCCCCATGGAGGGGCGCAGCGTCGCGCGCCCCCGCCGCCGCGTGCGGTCGCAGGTGCGCGGACAAGCGCGCGGCCCACCCCCGCGCGCACGGCCGCGGGCCTGGGAGCGGCGCGCGCGAATCACACACGTGTTATTCAAAAGCGCCGCGCGTGCCCGCCTGCGTGTCTCTTGGTCCCGAATTCACCCGCCTTGTGTGTGTGTGTGTGTGTTCTTGGTGTTGCGGACCTCTCGCGGTGCCCTCAGGGCGCCGGGCGGGGCGGCGTTCGTGGGTCCCGCCGCCGCCGCCCGCTCGGCGCTGTCCTGGCTATGCCATGTCTGTTTCGTCTTATGCCGGCGCTCGGTGGTGTTTCCCTCCAGCAG